>LBNU01034041.1:108119-131572 GCA_014162995.1 Artemisia annua
AGATATGTATATAGGTTCGGTATATGTACGTCTTTCATTATGGGTTGCTTCACTGTTCAATTTTGTGGGTTGCAAGTCTAAATTCAATTTTGGTATTTTGTATTTGTTTGGGTTTTATTTCATATTCAATCTATCCATAGGGCGTATGTAATGTTTCAGGGTACACTCTTATAAATACTAAATTGTCTAACCCGTTTGATAAACAAGGGTTGTCTAATTGTCATGTTAATTTTGTCCACTAGGTGTTGGGATAAAAATAGGCAGATCTTAGTGTTATTCAATTCAAACTCCCCAAAAACATGCGCCTAATCTATAGGAAAATAGGGAGCTGATAGGGAGAAACTTTATGGAATTCCTTTCAATATCAATATTGCACTTGTCGCCATTTCTTAGCATCAAAACACCATATATATACTGATTTGCATTTTAGGCTCATCGTCAAACAATATATTCATCTTCGATTGCCCGTTGATTTTAATTTTTAAAAAAAAATCATTCGCCGTGAACACATGAGTAACAACCAGAGCGCCGGTTCCAAGTGGTCAGCCAAAGGTCAGGCCGGTTAGTATCCTTTTATGGACGTCACCAACATCATGTTGACAGTACTATATTCGTCGTGTTTTCACAAAAAGTTATATGTATATGTCCATTAGACGCGCTTTTGTCGCGTTTGGTCATGCTTATTAATTAATCACTCGTCAGACAGCAAAACTTTTATACCGTTTGGCATTCCATGTCTTCAAAATCATTTGTGTGCGATATGATGTTGAAAATGGTTTTTCGATTTTTTTTAATAACATCTATCTTTGTAAGATAACTAGTTATTTTTTTAAATGTTAGTACAAAATGTGATTATTATTTGTCTGTCTAATATTTCAGGGGAAAGGCGCGGCTAATGGACCAGCTAGGCAATGTTGCAATCTGCAAAGATCAGTCCAAACAGGTTAATTGTTTGTTCTTCTTTTAAGGCAAAGTATTTCATCGAAGTTATGTAAGAGATTTAAATATCCATTCTTTTCGTTGGCAACTAATTTAAAACAAATGGCAGGCTGCGTGAGCAGTGAAGAAAGCAAACAGCAATGAGGCAGTTTAAGGATGGCAACTGGATTAACAAATGAACCAAATGTTCACCTCAATAACCATCATGGCCATTTTTACTGATTTAGAATATATCTAACTATTCTTTTTTTTATTTATTGGCAATGTTTTGTTGCTTATTCTTTTCATTTCCTTTTTTGTTTAATCATACCTTGAACGAAAACATATCTTGATGTATTGGATTTCATTTATGTATGATTAATAAATTGGATAGTTGGAGAGGGTGTAGTGCACCCCTGCTATTTTTTGTTATACTACATGTTCTTACTTTTGATGAGTATTAATTGTATGGAATGTGAAATGAATTAACTTGAGTCTCTTTTTTCTTTTCATTGGTATGGATGAGATATCGACGATTCCGTAATCGAACCGGAACCGTACGGTCGTCACTTGAAACCTACGAGTCGCCGATATACGGTACGGTACCGGGCTACAATAAGGCCAAAAAATTTGGGACCTTTCGGGGTTCGGAGGGATATTCGGGAAATCCCGATGGGTACCGGGAATTTAGAATAGTCCATGTTTTTTTAAGGAATTGTATCCAAAAAGCCATCTGGCTTTTTTTTTTTGGATTTATATATTATGCTTTTGAAGGTACTAAAGTATGTTGTTTTGAACTGAGATCTATCAGTTTTTGAAGTAAATGGATCCTATCCTATTCAATAGTTGATGTGCTTAGTTGGTAAATTCAGCTAACCGCTGGCTGTGTTCATTTATGTGCCATTTTGAAGTCTCTAAGTATACGTTTGGTTATTACACCATTAGCAATGTGTCATAATCAACATGCGCAACATCAAATGGTTTCATCTGTATATTTTCATTGTTCTTTGGATATAGTTCTGAAACAAGCATGCACATACATACTATATTATATATATATATATATATATATATATATATGGAAATGGCTCGTATAGTACATTTTTTGTACAATACAAGTTTTAAATATCATTCAAGTTTAACATAAAACGGGAATAACCCAATACGTACCGATTTCCCGGTATCGTGTCCCGAAACCGGTACCGGTACCGGAATCCCGTTCGGTACGGGATCGGTACACACCTTTCATGCCCGGTAAAAAAACGGGAGCATCAATTCGGGACGGGTTCGGGACGGGATTGGTCCCGAGCTCATCCCTATTTATTGGCGTTTTTAGTGGTGTCTGTTTCTCACATTCCAGATTAAGAATCTAAACTTGTTTTTTAAAGGGTACTATAGGCATTACACATTACTCAAGTTTAGAAATTATAAATTTAAGAAAATTATGCCTAGTAGTATAGATAAGTGATATGCTCTTGTTCATGAGGATTAACATTGTAAAGAAATTACCACAAAAAACACATTTTAGACCATTTTACAAAAATGAACACTTTAAAAGGCTTTTACAAAAATCTACACTTCGAGAATCATCAATTGGCTCGCCACTTTCCTTTGCTCGCTTGTTTAGAACAACATGGTTTTTTTGGGTAAAGAAAAAGTTACAAAGCATATAGCTATGCTTGACAGAAATGAATGACAATAATGTTTCACAAAAGTGAAATGACAACATGTTTGACCAAAAGTATCTATGTAATTCGTTTGAAATCAGGTAGATATGCTAACCAACTAGCCAACTATTTAGATAAAAATAACAAATGACGTTCCACACTTAAAAAAAATAATACAAATAAAGTAAAAATAAAAGAAAAATATAACTTTTTATTATCGATAATTATTATATGGATGTCCATATGTTATAAGATATTGATTAGATGTATTATAATTATATTAGGAGATTATATTGCTTCTAGAATGTTCTTTCTTGTATTATAAATATACCTCCTTTGAGAGATGAATACAATAATTCTTCATTCTCTTTATGTTCTTGTTTATTGTTATTTACTTTATTGTTTCACAACACGTTATCAGCACGCTCTAGTGATGTTTTTCGAGGCTACCACAAAAGAAACTGATGCAATTGTTTCACTGAAGTTCACGAGTTTGATCACGAAAGGTAATTCGTAAACCCTGGTTATACATACATCACTTGCTAGTATTGATAATATCATCATTCGTTGAGATCTTTAAGACTAAAAAAAAAAAAAAAAGTACACAATTAAAACTATATGACTAATGCCGTTGAACTGTTTTACATGCTATTGATGATGTATAATATTTTATTTAGTTTAAACTGGTTAACATACATTATGTGTTCTATTAATACATATTGATATCGTTTTTTGTACAAATTTTTATTGCTTATCAACTGATTGCTTATGTTTTTTTTATTATTATGTACATCATTGTTTAAGATAAACTCTTAATTATATTTGTTGATTTGTGATCATTAGTATTACTTTAATTAGGGGTCGCATGATCAGGACCTATAAATATAATTACTTGTGTAAGATATGTGCATAGTAAACCCATATATGATACTCCGTATGTTTTAATCATTACTTTCAGTAGGTGACGCGATTTTAGTTTCATGGGACAACCGATAAAAGGTGCTTAAAAAAAATACAACATATTAACCGTTGATGCTATGTGTGTCTTCTATTATAATTATATGTTTGGACAAAAGAGAAGGTTATTCATTATGTTTTTACTAGAAGATTCTAATACACACGATCATTGGTAATTTACTCACATATTTTTAGTTATAATATCCTAGCTGATTTGGAATATTGATTTATAAGTTATTATTGCATCCAGAGTTATATTCGTATTACATGATTGTTGTTTGGATGGTTTAGATTGCTCATCTAGTATAGTTTTTTGTAATTTACATTGGCACGTTGATTTAAAGAAATAAAGTAGTTGCAAATTTGAGCAAAAGACGTAACATTGCTAGCTTGTTTCTTTTACTAGTAAATTGAGTATACTTTTGTATTATCTTGAAATTCATACATTGTTATTAGATATGGAGTATAAAATTATTAGTCATGAATAATAAATTCTCATACCTTAAAACTATTATTAATAATAGACGTTTTGTATAATATGATCATCATGCATTCTGTTTTATACCTATGTGCATTGTGCATGTGTATATCGAAATAGGTTACATGCTTGGGACGATTGACTATGCATGTGATATAGTTAGTTATGATCTAATATCACTCTCTTGTTATATTCAATATCACTATCTTCATTGTTTGATTATTAGTGGAACAATATTTGAAACCAAAATCACGATCAATTTCTCAGTATTAACTTGTTTTATAAAGTGAACTATGACGTCAAGTTTTGCATATGCGTTCTCATATTGGCATGATCTTCCACTAGCTTTAGTTAATTTATTTAAAGCCTGATAGCAATTACCATCTACTCTGTAATATTTACATTGATATGCATTAAAGAGATATATGGATGGCACACACATGTGAAAGTAGTCACTAACACATAATTAACAAAGTAAGTAATGCATCTAGCAAAACAAACTCAAAGTTGTTTAATTGTGATAATTTCACCAAAATGTTTTGATACCCTCTATGAATAGACATTAATGATATCACCTATTGTCGTAAGATTTTAAGTTGATGATAAACTCGACTGTATGGTTACTTGGTACAGAGTAATTCATGTGAAGATAAGGTTACTTATGAGAATATATTTTACAATGAATTGATGCTTATTGTTGACAGAAGAAATATTATTAAATTCGTCAAATTAAATAAGATGTCCTTATTTGGCTTTATTTGCTTATACGAGACCCTTTATTGAATGGTTAGTGACTTAGTAGTATATATTTGTTTAGAAAATTCTGCAACTTCATTGGTACAAAAGATGTGTTTCTTGTTTAATGATGCTATAAGCTAACAGACTATTGTATTACACTATGTAAAAGCTATGTAAGAGCTCATATATAGGGTTTTAATATTATTCGACTTTTAGATATAAGTCAAGTGCAATCGAAGCACACGTGGTCATAACTAGAGTTTATGAGCCAAGATTATTTTATTGAGTGGCATGACCGGTTAGACCATCCCCGGTCAATGATGATGCGAAATGTATGGAAGAACCATAAGTTTCTTCAAGTATAGTTTTGATTGTTCTCAATGGAATGGAAGTTAATTGTTCATATATCACCATTATATTAAGGTAATGACTTTACCTTGTAAGGTTTTAGAAAAAATACAAAGGGGATGTATGTAGGCCTATACATCCGCCATGTGGATCATTTTGAGTTTTAAAATCGATGCATCGTCAAAATGATCATCAAAGACGCAACTTAAGGTTAGCGTGATTAATGGCTCGGCTTATAATATGCGAGCATGGTTTTGAGATTGTATTTTTGGAAATAGTGGTGAATACTTCCATATGGGCGATTATTGGAATAAGTGTTGAACTTTATGTAGCCCAAGTTCATACGCGGATTACTTTTGTTGAAACGTTTATTAAACGTCTTCAGTTGATTGCAAAGCCAATAATTGTGAAAACAAAATTTTTAGATTATGGGGCATGTTATAAATTCGCATCTTGCCAATAATTTATAATGACTCCTCCCCATTAGAATTGTTTTGGTTACAAACCATATGTTTCCCATATAAGAATTTTGTAAATGTGCGGTATATGTTTCTTGTAAATCCACCACAACGCACAATAATGGGATGTTGAAGTGGATAGTTCATTCAGGGGGAGAGAATGAGCAGCAAGGAATATGGAATGAATTATGATATGAATGTTGATCCTCACAGTAATGAATATGAACTTTACGTTAAAGGGACAATTTATATTCCAGATCTAGTAATTGCCAGCATGGTTGTGATATTAAATAAGTGACTAGATAATATAAATGCTGCTAATGCTCCAATTAAAATGTATATCCCAAAGGTACAACCAATGAATGATAGTAAGTCTATGGCACGGTTGCAGCGTGATAGACAAATCGATTCCAAATTAAAGTCCTCGAATGATTAGATAAAATGGAGCAAGAAAATGAAGATGGTCAAATCAAGGTAATAAGACCCCATAATAGTCAAGAGACACTAGACATGAAGGTTATTGAAAAACCCCGGGTACATGAAAAACTATGAGATCTCAATAAACGGTATATAATGTCTAGTAAAGTGTGGAATCGAAAAGTAATGAATTGACGTCGATAGTACTATTATATATGATTTTATAAATAAATAAGATAGCGCTATAATCATGGTGAGGATCATGGAAGCATACCTGCAGGAAGTGCAGATGTATAAATGAATGGCCAAAAGATGTAAAGACGCAAAGAACTAATGAAAGAGTACAATCTCATGTGAAGAGACATGGTTGTATTTATGAATGTGTAAAATTATTGGATATGCATTGATATTTATGAGAAAGTGAAATTAAAGTATTGAAATTTTCGTATATAAGGCATAACAAATGGCACGCAATACTTTCGTAAAAACATGTAAATGATCATAAGGAGATATGTTCTCATGTGGTGGATCCAATAATGTATATAATATTTATAACTCTGGCAATATAATAAGTAATTGATATGCGTCTAAAAGATAAATGAATTAGAGCTCATGCGAGATTTTATTATAGGATATAAAATGCATGAAGCATGCTAGTGATTTTTAATGCTTAAAGCATATAAGAGAAGTTCTCGAGAACACTACTTGATTGTATTGAATTAATCAAGTTTTTGGCATATGTGTTATAATTGCATTAGTGTATAGTATTGTGCCAAATAAAGAACTATGTTTGCCTATGAAACTTTATTATGAGATCTTTATTTACATATGGTTTAAGTTTCATATAGTTTGTAAAGGTGATCGAATGCATGAAAATTGAATTTGAAACAAAAGACAAAGTTTGTCTTTATTACGAATTGAACATCTTAAAGATGAAAACTTTGTGTATCATGAAAACTATAGAAACATGCTAAGTATCTTTATATGGATAAACGACACTCATGCTTATGAGGTCACATGATGTTGAAAAGACTCCCTTGATTTATAAAGATGATGATCATAATATCGATTTGAATGTGCCATACTAGATTGTGTGTATTTGTGAAGTACAAGGATGTACTTGAATGAGATGTATGACGTATCTTAATCCTTAAATTGGATATGTGAACGACATGTAGAGAATATTTATTCATGTGATTCTATCAAGACACTTTAAGGTACATTTCACTGTTTCAATGAGCTTAAGTGATGTGATCATCAGGAGGAGAGAAGATACGCGTTGCACTCTTTTTCCCTTGACCATGGTTTTGTCCCCACAGGGTTTTTCGGCAAGGTTTTTAATGAGGCAACATCCCCGAGCGTATAAAGGAGTTATGTACTCTTTTTCCTTCACTAGATTTTTGTCCCGCTGGGTTTTATCTAGTAAGGTTTTAACGAGGCATAATCCTTAAATGGACATCCAAGGGGGAGTATTATGGATAATTATTATATGGATGTCCATATGTTATAAGATATTGATTAGATGTATTATAATTATATTAGGAGATTATATTGCTTCTAGAATGTTCTTTCTTGTATTATAAATATACCTCCTTTGAGAGATGAATACAATAATTCTTCATTCTCTTTATGTTCTTGTTTATTGTTATTTACTTTATTGTTTCACAACACTTTTGTCTTTGAAACAAGAGCTAAAGATAAGGTAGGATAAAAACATTGCACTAAGTACAACTCACAAGACCATTTTTTGAAGACACTTTCTTCATCTTCTTCCTCCTAATAAGTTCCTCTTCAACATACAGCCGCAACTTTCAGTCGCTAGCACCGCAACTTCATCTCTGTCCTCACCAACCCATTTTTTGAAGATAAAGTATAACATATACACGATTTCTTCATCTACAAAGAAGACAGCGAGCAAAGCCATCCTCGCCCTTCCGTTTGCTCGCCGCCTTTGCTAAAATACAAAGAAGACAACGAGCGAAGCCATCCTCGCCCTTCCGTTTGCTCGTCGCCTTTCAAAAGACACAATCGTGGTGCTAAAATACAAAGAAGACAGTGAGCAAAGCCATCCTCGCCCTTCTGTTTTCTCGTCACCTTTCAAAAGACAGAGTGCTAGAAGGCAACGAGCAAAACCCTTCCTCGCCCTTTACTTTGCTCGCTTTGTAGATTTCTGTAACACGCATCTCGATGGTTCATATTGGTAATCATTGTTGAGTAATGGTCATTCTGGAAATAAGCTCTTAACATTGTAGTGAACGAGGTGGATCACCCGCGCGTTGCCGCGGGATGTTTTGACAAAAAAGGTTTAGCAAGTGTTGCAAAAATAGGAATGGTAGAAACAATATTTAAAAAATGCAAGAGTGGCATGTTGTTGTGTATACATAAACTTCATGTTCATTTGCTGCAATAATGTTATACAAAAAGTGAGGTTTGCAGCTGTTGCGTATAGCATCATCCACACTTAAGGCGGCCCTGCAGTTACATTGCATGTGTCATACAAAGATTGGTATTTCTATAGCAGCTTAAGGGGTGTTTGGTCAATATGCAGCAGCAATTTGATAAAATAACAGCTTTTAATTCATTAATTGATATAAATGCAATTCCAAATACCCCTTCGTAAAATTACTACAATACCTACCTTGGAAGTCTTTGTTGCTTCCCGTTTCAGTTTCTTGGATTCTGGTATCAATTTTTCCACCAGCATTTCTTCACATTCTTGCTTGTTTCAGTTCCGTACTTGACCTACAGCCTTTCTGTTCCGCTGCATATGCAATGCATTATTCCACTACGCAATGGCAACATTAACCGTCTCACAATACACCTGTACAATCAAAGGACTACCTCAGTTAGTAAAATTACAATCAGCGCTTAGGAGTAAACGAAAAAGCTGTAGAAGCTAAATCATATAAGCCTTTTTTTTAACCGTTTTATCATTCAACCGTTGAATTTTATTTATTTATTTATTTATTTATATATATATATATATATATTTTTTGTATTACGTGTGTGTGTAACTGGTAAAAACAAATGGGCTGTTTTGTATATATAGTTTTAAAGAGAACTTTGAATACAATAATGAAACGACTAATGTTCAGACGATGACTCCTTTAAGACTGGAACTTTAGAGCATGCTACTGTTTTAGTTTCACTTTTAGGCATCCTTGGTTGAAGTTCTGGATTGTATCAAGTAGAATGTTTCAAAGTCTTCATTGGCATACCCTTTCCAAATCTTCGTAGCAACATAATAGTAGAAGCACCCAGCAAATGTACAACCAAAAGTAAAACCTATACAAATAAAATGGATATTATTACACCAATAACAGATTAATAATACAAACAAACAAATATGTTGTAGGCTGCTGAATTACGTGAGATGATTCACATTTAACAATTTAGTTTGATGATATAAAATTGTCATTGCTTCCAGAAAACGGAGCTAGTTTTGAATTTTGATGTCAAAAGTATAGCTATTGCAAATAGAAATGTGACATGTGGTTTACAACAAAACTAAATCAGTTGGTAGTCGTTGTAAGTATATTTCTGTTATGCAAATCACAAGCGATCATGCCAAATCTCATATTCCCAATAAGGCACTATCAAGGCTTAAGCAAGTGACAGGCGGGTCATGATCGTTGGATGATGAATCGACCTCTGGTGCGAGTAATGGTATGCATCACTGAGAGGCTGAGAGCAAATGATGAGGGAAATCTAAGAATGAGTTTACAGATCTAAGTGTATAAAACACCTTTTCAGCCATCTGCCTTTTTTGTAAGTTGTAAAGGCGTACTTGGCATTTAAGTTTCACTAAATATATAAAGTTCTCATTGCTTCTAGGTGCCGTAGTACCAAATTCCTAACTACTGTATTTGTGAAGTATTTTACACAACTGGCTGATTGCATGTCATTGACGCTGCCACATCCAACAATACTTTTTCACATACAACAAAATATGTGCTTGATGGTCCAATGCGTAATTCACTGAGTAGACCATTTAAATTACCTAATGAAGATGTAATTGTGGCCTAAATCTGTTTAGCACTAAATGAGTTATTAAGAGTATTAATGCTTTAACTGTTGAGCTGTCAACTGATACTAATTATGGATATGATCCCTTCAAAGTAGAAACAATGGTTTCTTTTCCACAATGCCTGAATGGGTAATTCAGTGACAGCTCATCAGATACATGATTTGAGTGTTCATTAATATGGGTATATCAGGTTGCTTTAATGGTGTTTGATGTTGCAGATATTAGTATGTATCCTTGTTCGAGCATGTAGCATATTTTTCCATTATACATATCAACAACAATAGAAATATTAGTGAAGGGGATACATTTGCAATCTACTATATTTATAAGCTAAAGTTAGTAACCTTGCCGAATGTAGGGTCTAATATCCAAATGAATAATGGATGCTAATGTACCATTTTTATGCAAAAATCATACAATTTCCTGAGAGGATGTACGAAAATGGATGGTTGACGTCAAAGTTAACCCTCTGTAGTAGTGCTTTTTGTTCAATCAACCACCCGATTTGTTACTTTTCGAGTTTCACATGATAATTCTCAACAGAGGTGTTCAGAAGAGCACGACTAAACTACCTAATGTGATCTAAAGTCTTAGCGGTAAGTTTTAAGTGTCGGTAAAAACCTAACTTTGCAAATATTCACTAACAACGCACATCCAAACATCCGCATAATTGCATTTTTTTTTACGAAAATACTAACCTTTGTACAAAGATGACACGGCTGGAGGAAAATACAACTGCATAATTGCAAATATCCACTAACAATGCACATGTAACTGCATCATATTAAAAAAATAAAAGTACTTATTAACGCAACGTTTTAAGTATATAAATAAAAGTACTCTGCTATATTATTACCTAAACCACTATAACCATCTAAAACTTTGAATAATGTAGGGAAAAAGTCAAACCTGACATGGTACTCATGAACGATTTGGAAGATGTGTTGGACTATTCTTATTTGGCCTTTGTGGTATGCCTTTTGCTGCTGTAACTTAACCACTTGATTCCCCAACACCCATTGCCTCATCTTCCTCAATGGCATCATTTCTTCTCGTTGAATTGTGATGGCCTCATGTTTCTCACCTTCTTCTCTAGTGATGCTTCTGCGGTTAGTGGCTTCAGTGTTTTAGTAATCAGCTTCTGCCCGGCAGCTGTTTTCACGGCACCAACAAATGCACCTCTTTTCTTTGCCGGTGGAACTGCAGCTATAGCCAAATAATAAGAATGCAAAACATAAAAGAATTATCATGAATTATCTGAAGTTTATATGTTACGTACATATCAGTCACCATATAGTGCTCAGTATATCATTTCCAGGATCACGGTGATCGGCTCCAGTTGTTGCGCCACCAATCCGTTTTTTCTCTATGGAAACACTAAATATGGCACGTGATCGCCGACTGAAACATAGAAACATCATTTACACAAAGTCAACACTACACGTAAAAATAACACATAAGATAACATGAATATATAGCACACATTATATAGCAGACCTCGATTGACTATTCATATTTATCATTCTAGTTACTCTACATACATATGCACGTACCAGAAATGAAAGCATCTCTTCTTCTGAAGTGACTTCAGTTTCTGTGACATCAGCAAGCGAGATCCCACCTTTAGCCGTGAAAATAGGTGGTAAATAGGAAACTTACCGGTGTCTTTGACGTCCAAACCCAAAATAAGCCGCAAGAGTGGCCATCTGTGTGGAAGTTGGTGGTGGTGTTCCTGTGTTTGACAATTGTTCTGAATTAGTACACCTTGTAGCTAACTAAGATGTGTAAGATCTTTCTGAATTATTACCTTGTGTGGTTTGTGGGGATGTGGCTAATGGCATGCTGGTTGTTCCTTCAGTGTTTTTTTTGTTGGTGAAAATAGCGTCAAGTGAAAAATCTGTTTTGCTAGCAGTACTGTTGAAATGGAATTGGAACACATGCTGCTGTCCTTAGACTATCATAATTTCTGGTGGTATTTGTAACAATTAGCATTTTCGGGTTACTATTCATTTTCACTATTCACTCCCGATACCCGCAACACCTTTTGACTAGTACATTTTAAATGACCTTGCCTAATCATATACCTAGTCATCAACTAGATATTATTTAAATAATATCTTACAAAATATCTCACTAAGAGAAGTCAAGCTGAAATTCTCTTCTTAAATATCTTAATTAGATATTTAACAATTCCGGTTTTAGGTTTTTATAACTTTAAGCACCCCGATAAAACGTATCACTCATTTAATATGCTAAGATAGGTTATATTAATAAGTTCTAACATTTTTATAAGTTTCATATTTTTAGGATACCCGGTTTTAAGTTTCGTGACTTTACGACTTACAGTTAGTGATTAACGGGACCAAAACTCACTCCGTAACTTATATAAGGCCAAGATTCATCCACCTAGTCCCTCCCCTTGCCCTTGAACGTGTATAGACTGAATCACCAAGGCCTTGGTGGCTTGGTGAGATCCAGAGAACATTTAGAGCATCATGTGTTATATTAGGAGCCATATAAAGTCTTAAGGCTAAGAATCAACCAAGTATGCATCATGTGTTCCATTCTAGACCATGTATTAGTATAACCAACCTCCTCAAAGCCCTATAAATACCCTCCTTCCCCCTCTTGGTCGTTCACAACACAAAATAAACACAAACACTCTTCATTTGGTTTCCAACTTCAAGTATTACTTCAATTTTCAAGCTCCAAGTTCACCACATCAAGTCCTTTGCATTCTTTGGTGATTCTCTTGAGTTTAAATCCACTCAAGTCACCAAGGACTTATCCTAGTCTTGCACAAGCTCTAAGCACAACTTTGATCATACAAGAGAAGAGAAGGAATCCAAGAGAGAAGAGATCTAAGTCCTTGTACTAGTTCTTGATTCTTGATTTCCCTTTTGTTAGGCCAAAAGTTGTAAGCACACAATTACCACCATCATTTTATGATTTCATGCATGCTATGTCCTAATTATATTGTTTATATGCTATATATAAGGTCACTATATTGTATCGTGATGTATTAATGCTTAAAAACAAGTTAGCAAAACTTAGAAACTAAAACTGCCAAAACCTTGCTGAATACGAATCTGAGTAATTGTTAGAGGCCCTTCTGATCCTTTCATCAAAAAGTTAAAACACGAAAGTTGTCCGGAACGACGTTTTCCTTTAGTAGCAAAGAAGCTCGAGGCCTGAAAACGCAATTAAAGGCAATTTTCTGCCATAAATTTGTAAAACAGTTTTTGATTAAACTTATAAACTCATAAGTTTCACATGTGAAAACTATATTTCAAACTTATGAAACTATTCTCATAAGCTTATAAAGTTAACAATCTTCATTCAAAATAAACTTTTCTAAGTTTATTCTATTTTTGGAATTGTAACTTTTGTAAAACGACCAAAGACATATATTTTCTATATTGATTACTACAACACTAGGGAGCTTCATGTGAGGGTTTTCATTTGGGTAAACGGATCGACGAGTTGCTGGATTGACGATTTAAAGTGTCCTATACTGCATGACCTCTGGATTGTGATGGCCCGAACGGTAGTACGAGATATACAAACTAAAACCATTTCATAACAAAAGTACACAAAACTACCAAGTACTACATCATGATCAATATAAAGACGTATATAGGCTTGTTTATACTTTAGCATCGTTATTCCAAACCTAAGACATGACATAATATTCTAGGTTATGCATAGAGACTTCCCGGCTTATCCATTGATTTCGTTATATGTTTTGATATTATTAGTTCAAGGTGAGTCATAGCCCCTCTCTTACTCTTTTAATACTTGTTTATAACTCTTTGGGGGAGATACATGCTTAAACTACTTGCTTTCTCTTTTACTCAAGACAATTTTACTCATATGCTACGCTATACTTTTATACTCTTAAACATGATGTGTAGTTTTATTATGATATGTGCCTTAATGTGTGAAAACTATTCTATACGCTATATTCTTTAACCACTGTTTAACTCCTGGATGGAGCCGACAGAGAGGTATTGATAGTACTATCGGGTTGACACCCCCATCCTTAGTCAGCGATTCTTGGCCTTGGGTGAATATAATCCAAGCTATTGTGAAACTTACTTATACTTGTCATGAGGTTCAGTAGGCTATTATTCTTTACATTAAGTACTTGCATATATCGTATACACACATGTCTTACTCATACTATATTTTAGCAATGGGTTGTGAACACACAGGTTGCAAGTTTTGTATGGGCGGAATTTGCAACTGAGTGGATTCACAATGCCTTTGCTGTGGGAATATTTTCTAAAGGCTCTTCAACTTATTTAAAACAAACTCTATGAACTCACCAACCATTGTGTTGACACTTTAGCATGTTTATCTCAGGTTAGTAAGACGATAGCTAGTGCGTGGAACATAGAGTCAAGCTGCATATTCTGAAGACTTACATTTTTATCATTTACCATTCAAAACATTTTGTAAACATTTATATATTACACATTGGGACCTCAAGTTTGTAACTCTGATTTCATTAATCGAATGGTAACTTTTCCAAACGTCTCATTTAGAGGTTGTTTTCTATAACTTGTACTTTGTATTATGAAGTAGCACCCCAGTGACACAATCTTCCGTTGCGATATTTTGGGGGTGTTAGATATTGGTATCAGAGCATTGGTTATAGAGAACAAGGTTGCATTTAGTGCCTAGACTATAACTGCTATATACGTTAAGACTCTCCTCTTTATTTGCTTTACACACACTACATACGCACATGCTTTTTCTTAGTTGTTTGTTTAGTTCCATGCTGTGAGATGATATGACTTTAGTATTGTAAGAACCCCAAAATTTAGTCGAGTCATTAAAAATATGGAGCTGAGTAATAACTAATTATTTAACTTAATCTTGTGACAGTTCTTGTTTGATGAGACATAAGGTTTGAGTTAAATAATATTATTACTTAGCTTTAGGGATTTGATGACTTGATTATCTTATTATCTGTCTCAGAAAGCGAGCTTTTCTGTCGGAAATTCTTAAGTAGGATGATTTAGAATCTCCTTATTTAAATGGATTGAGACGCCTCTTTATTTAAATAAAGAAATTGTAAATCACCGAACCATAAGTTTATGATCCCTTACTTACATAAATTTGGACGCTTCTTTATGTAAGTAATGAAATATAAATAAGTGGGCTTATTTGTATCCGATACGATTCCCTAACCACTATTTCCGATGAATCAGAGCAAACCCCACTATTTTAGAAGATCCTGAAACCATGCATTATCTTAGACACGCCGTAAGTAGTTAACATCAACTGAACTTCGGGACGAAGTTCCCTTTAAGGGGTAGGTACTGTAACAATTCGCATTTTCGGGTTACTATTCATTTTCACTATTCACTCCCGATACCCGCAACACCTTTTGACTAGTACATTTTAAATGACCTTGCCTAATCATATACCAAGTCATCAACTAGATATTATTTAGATAATATCTTACAAAATATCTCACTAAGATAAGTCAAGTTGAAATTCTCTTCTTAAATATCTTAATTAGGTATTTAACAATTCCGGTTTTAGCTTTTTATGACTTTAAGCACCCCGATAAAACTTATCACCCATCTAATATGCTAAGATAGGTTATATTAATAAGTTCTAACATTTTTATAAGTTTCATATTTTTAGGATACCCGGTTTTAAGTTTCGTGACTTTACGACTTACAGTTAGGGATTAACGGGACCAAAACTCACTCCGTAACTTATATAAGGCCAAGATTCATCCACCTAGTCCCTCCCCTTGCCCTTGAACGTGTATAGACTGAATCACCAAGGCCTTGGTGGCTTGGTGAGAGCCATAGAACATTTAGAGCATCATGTGTTATATTAGGAGCCATATAAAGTCTTAAGGCTAAGAATCAACCAAGTATGCATCATGTGTTCAATTCTAGACCATGTCTTAGTATAACTAACCTCCTCAAAGCCCTATAAATACCCTCCTTCCCCCTCTTGGTCGTTCACAACACAAAATAAACACAAACACTCTTCATTTGGTTTCCAACTTCAAGTATTACTTCAATTTTCAAGCTCCAAGTTCACCACATCAAGTCCTTTGCATTCTTTGGTGATTCTCTTGAGTTTAAATCTACTCAAGTCACCAAGGAATTATCCTAGTCTTGCACAAGCTCTAAGCATAACTTTGATCATACAAGAGAAGAGAAGGAATCCAAGAGAGAAGAGATCTAAGTCCTTGTACTAGTTCTTGATTCTTGATTTCCCTTTTGTTAGGCCAAAAGTTGTAAGCACACAATTACCAACATCATTTTATGATTTCATGCATGCTATGTCCTAATTATATTGTTTATATGCTATATATAAGGTCACTATATTGTATCATGATGTATTAATGCTTAAAAACAAGTTAGCAAAACCTAGAAACTAAAACTGCCAAAACCTTGCTGAATACGAATCTGAGTAATTGTTAGAGGCCCTTCTGCTCCTTTCATCAAAAAGTTAAAATATGAAAGTTTTCCGGAACGACGTTTCCTTTGATATGAAAGAAGCTCGAGGCCTGAAAACGCAATTAAAGGCAATTTTCTGCCATAAATTTGTAAAACAGTTCATGATTAAACTTATAAACTCATAATTTTCACATGTGAAAACTATATTTCAAACTTATGAAACTATTCTCATAAGCTTATAAAGTTAACAATCTTCATTCAAAATAAACTTTTCTAAGTTTATTCTATTTTTGGAATTGTAACTTTTGTAAAACGACCAAAGACATATATTTTCTATATCGATTACTACAACATTAGGGAGCTTCATGTGAGGGGTTTCATTTGGGTAAACGGATCAACGAGTTGCTGGATTGACGATTTAAAGTGTCATAGCTCCTCGAACGTTTACTGCATGACCTCTGGATTGTGATGGCCCGAACGGTAGTACGAGATATACAAACTAAAACCATTTCATAACAAAAGTACACAAAACTACCAAGTATTACATCATGATCAATATAAAGACGTATATATTGGCTTGTTTATACTTTAGCATCGTTATTCCAAACCTAAGACATGACATAATATTCTAGGTTACGCATAGAGACTTCCCGGCTTATCCATTGATTTCATTATACGTTTTGATATTATTAGTTCAAGGTGAGTAATAACCCCTCTCTTACTCTTTTAATACTTGTTTTTAACTCTTTGGGGGAGATACATGCTTAAACTACTTGCTTTCTCTTTTACTCAAGACAATTTTACTCATATGCTACGCTATACTTTTATACTCTTAAACATGATGTGTAGTTTTATTATGATATGTGCCTTAATGTGTGAAAACTACTCTATACGCTATATTCTTTAACCACTGTTTAACTCCTGGATGGAGCCGACGGAGAGGTATTGATAGTACTATCGGGTTGACACCCCATCCTTGGTCAGTGATTCATGGCCTTGGGTGAATATAATCCAAGCTATTGTGAAACTTACTTATACTTGTCATGAGGTTCAGTAGGCTATTATTCTTTACATTAAGTACTTGCATATATCGTATACACACATGTCTTACTCATACTATATTTTAGCAATGGGTTGTGAACACACAGGTTGCAAGTTTTGTATGGGCGGAATTTGCAACTGAGTGGATTCACAATGCCTTTGCTGTGGGAATATTTTCTAAAGGCTCTTCAACTTATTTAAAACAAACTCTATGAACTCACCAACCATTGTGTTGACACTTTAGCATGTTTATCTCAGGTTAGTAAGGCGATAGCTAGTGCGTGGAACATAGAGTCAAGCTGCATATTCTGAAGAGTTACGTTTTATCATTTACCATTCGAAACATTTTGTAAACATTTATATATTACACATTGGGACCTCAAGTTTGTAACTCTAATTTCATTATCGAATGGTAACTTTTCCAAATGTCTCATTTAGAGGTCGTTTTCTATAACTTGTACTTTGTATTATGAAGTAGCACCCCAGTGACACAATCTTCCGCTGCGATATTTTGGGGGTGTTACAGTATTTGCTTTGGATTTGCTGAACTGTGCTTTTCGACTAATGTTCATATGTGTCTCCGACAACGTCGCTCGCTCCTGGTGTGAAAAGATGGATCTGTGATCAGTCTTTTAAAATTATACCTGCATTTTTGTCCAAAAATTGATAAGTTTAAGATATTTTTTATATAAGCTGGATTGTAAACATGCGTGTGACAAATAGTCACCTGTAGAATGGTTTCTCTTGTTCTCCACCATCTAGATGGTTATCCTGAAGGCTCACCTTGACCTGTCGATAAGAACGTTTCGTTAATAATTTTCATGACACCTAATTCTTGAAGTAGAAAGAAAGTAATATATTAATTTCTCTTCACGACATTCAGCTCATTTGTACACTTGTTTGCTCATTCTTTCGCTTCATTGAATCTGAGTCGCCACTCTGCAGATTCATCAATTGCTTCCTTTTTCGCAATATCAAATTGCCTTATGCCATATATCAAACAAAAAATGACATTATATTACTTGAAATTTATAACTCTTAACATACTGAAAACCAATGTCTAAATAGCAAAGGGAACACAATAGATATAACAGTAGAAAGGTTTGCTAATGTTGTCACACAACTGAATATAACATTAAAACAACAAAATATATCAAATATAAACTGTTGATGCAAATAATGTCTAAAAACGTTATTCTCATCTTTCGATATCTCTATGTTTTGATAATAACAAAATGTGAAAACATCTTACGTCAAAATTAACGTAAACAAGTTTTTAGTCGATAAATCTGATTTCTACGTTAATCACTCTAGGTATGAACAAACAAATTTACAACTTGACAAATGATCAAAGAAGTGAATTTGTGTCTTGAACTTCACATTTTTAGCTTGACAAAACTTTCTTTTCAAAAATACATTTTACAAATTATTTTTGAAATATAAAGAAATGTTTTATTTGGGAAATTCATTTCAAAAATCCCCAATGACTATATTTTACCCAAACCAGCTCCAAACTCCCCCAAATAAAATTTCACCACTAAAAACAAAATCTAGAGCGTGTTTTTCTGGCACGGTACCACTTAGTGGTACCGTGTGACAATTAGTGGTGTCGTCCCCTTAAAATTGGCCAGATTTTCAGTTTCTATAAATACCACTTCATTTCCCAGATTTTGGCTATCCTTTCACATACTTTATTTTCTGTGGTCATATCCTCAATCACCTAAACTCTCCTTTGATCATTAGTTAGTTTTCTATTGTTGAAAGAGTGATTCTTTCATCCAACTAAGAATCATCTACATACCTCTACTAGTCAAGAGAAGAACACAAAGTATCAAGAAGATTCAAAGTGTTGGTGTCATAGTGTAGTGCACTTGCATTACAAGTTGTTTACTTGATTGTATCTTGATATACATCAAGTGTATTAGCGTTTCATAGTTATTGTGTTGATCATTGTGATCTTGTTGAGATCTTGGGGATCTCTTGAGTCTTGAGTGATATAGTATTGATCAAGTGGATCAAGAGTAGATTGTGAGGATTGTGTGGATCTTGTAAGGATCGTGTAGATTGTGTGAGGATCGTTTTGATCGTGTGGATCATGGTAGATTGGTACTAGCTAAGATTAGTACTCGACATCTAGCTTAGTGTCGGAAAATAATGTAAGCGACGTTGTACAGTTTTCTCCACCTGAAGGGAGCTTTGTTGATATAGTGCTAGAACTCTCGAGTCGGATACTCGGGGAGTGGAGTAGGGCGAAGAAGAGCTTCGTGACCGAACTACTATAAATCTCGTTGTCTTTGTTTGATCTTTCCATCTCTTCTATTTACTTACTTATTGCATATTTGTCTTAGTATAGTGTTGTGTTCATATTGGTGTTGATTGATTTCATCTACAATTGAATCTAAGTTTTTCACAAAGTAATTTTATAAATAAAGAAAATGAGTCGGTAAACTATTCAACCCCCCTTTCTTACAAAAACTTAAAAAAAACGGATTCACAAGCCTTTAATTTTCTACAACTACATTATTTAGCTAAAGAAGTACTACTAATGTAAAACTCTTCACTACACCATGATTTGCAAAAACAATCGAAATCCATCATAACAACGATTAGCTTACCACATACTACCTGATAACGCTCAAAGTTAACATGTTTTTAGAAGCGTTAATAGTGTTTTTATGCATGTTATTTGGTTACTTTTATATGCTTTTGCAACTAAATCGTATCAAAGTATGTTTTTGTAGCATATGTAGCCAAATGTAGGAAAAATGAGGAAAAAGTGAAGAAAATGGAGCACATGCGATTACATGAAGATTCCCAAGTTCAAAGTCCAATTTGTGAAGGAATTCATGAGGAGAAACCGAAGTTTGGTCATTTCTAAGTTCCAAGTTCAGAGTTAACCAAGTGTGGATAGTACATGAAGAAATACACAACGAAGAATAAAGTCCAAAATCATTCAGTGTTCACCAACCGATCGGTTGGAGTTCAGCCGACCGGTTGGTAGTAATTACCACCTCCAGCCGATCGGATGCAACCCGCAACCGATTCGGCTGGAGAAACTGCAAAGGAAATTAACTTCTTGTACACGAATCTTGGTCTTTTGTCTCAAAGTTCTAGGCCCTTCTTAGTGTCTTGTTACCCAAGTTCTAGCATTTATGTTCCTAATTGATTGCTAGGAGTATTTGACAAGCCAAAGGGGACTTCTTAAACACAATTCACACACAAGTCATAACAACAATTGAAGGAGACATTTACTCTCATTACTACTCTCAATTATTATCATCATCAAGCTCTCAACAAGGCAAATTCGTACAGAAAGTATCAGTAGCATTTGGAGAACCAAGGAAGCAACATTTGGAGGCGAAAATCTCAAGGAACCATCACCAATACTTAGGTTATCAATACCTTGTCATTTGTTATCAATTTCCAAGCATTGTAAGACTATTAACCATGGATTCTAATGTTAAATATTCTGAGTTTGTTTACATATTTGCCATGAGTAGCTAGATACCTTTTTACGCTTGTTTTGATGATGTTTTATACTTAGTGATGTAGTGATTGTGATAACATGTTTTAATTCAATTTCAAGTCAATCCTAAGAACCAATTGTACCTTAAGTTTCATCGTGACATTTGTTAAGTTAAGGTTAACTAATTAGTAATATTTTCAAGGGTCGAAAGATTTAGTATTACTCAACTAGTTATAATCATTTGTCTATGAATGATTGTTTTTCACCCATAATTATTCTTAACTCAACAAAGAAACGAGAAGTATGATTGTAATAAGAAAAGCTTTTATAACATCAAATCGGATTGTTTGTAAACTCTAGTTGGATAATAGCTCCAAATAACGAAAGGCTAGATGTTTATGAGCCATTGTAACCTTTTTGTCTATGAAAAGGAGACCTTTTGTAATGACCATTTCTTAAGAGTATTTGATTTATAATAAGAGTTTATTCTTGTGTTTAAGGACACCATACCTTATGAACCTTGGATAGATCTTGAATTGATTGGTTTATACTTAAAGCTTGTTTTTATGAACTAAGATCTTGGCCAGGTTTAACTTGTAAAAACAATAGATTAGATCACCATCTAATTATCACAACCAACATGTTCTCAAGAGTTATCACAATCACATGTGTCATTAAAGTAGAAAACTAGTCTAAACAAGTGTAGTTTTTAAATTATTGAATTTGCTTATTACTTTATTTGCTCACGTTTAGATAAGTACTTTTAGACTAATATTTGATTCACTCACAAATCCCTGCGAACGATCCCGACTTACCATCATATCTTGCTATAACGGACGAGTACACTTGCTCGTATGTGTTGTTTCTAGATTTGGTAATTCACTTTTATAAATTTAAAACTTGCACTAGCAAAAACGCACATCACTACCCAATATTTAATACACCATTAAAAAACTACTGTATTAGGCATAAAAACTTTATCAAATTCCTCAACCAAACGACACTTTACAAACAAAACCAATAAAAAACACCACTCTAATCGTCACAATAAGTACACTGCCACTTGCAAAACTACCAAAATGCATTCTTTATTGCATTCATCACATATCTCACACAACATTGAATCCCAAATATGGTTCTAGCACAAGGAAAAATAAGTAGCCACAACAAATGTTGGAAATAGCAGCAAACCCACAATCCCATCCACCCCTAATTTCATAAGAACCCTAAAAATTAAACGAAACCTTAATTCATACTAACCATTTCAGAAAATCCCTCAATTAACACGAAACCCTAATTCTTATGAACCACGCATAAAAAATATAACAAAAGCCCCAAACAAAAAAAAACCCAAATTTTACCTTGTTTATGTTTAGGCGATTTGTTGATTAATGATGCAACCGGATCTGTGGAACTGATTAATCTTCTTTGTTGATTAATTTTTTCCATCTATGATCTGGAACAATTAAACCACATATAAATTAAACATAAGCGATCACTAATCTGTGGTGATGAAAAAAGCACAAAATTAAGATTCATAAAATCAGAAATACCTTTAAACATATGTTTAGGTTTTCGATTTGCAGGATGAATTCGTCTTTGTGTGTGTGTGTTTTTTGTTGCTATGTGTTAATGAGAGAGGATAAGAAAGATCCAGAATTGTTTTTGTTTTGTGAAGGTTGTGTGGGGGTAGCAGGTTTGGGGATAGCAGTTCACTGTGTGTATTACTGTGCCCCCTGATTGGCTCAGAAACAGTCAACAAAAGTCAACCAAAGTAATTGGTCAACTAAAGTCAAACTATAAAAGAGTCAATGCAATAGCCAGAGGAGTATAGGAATTCCTCGGGTCGTTTAAATCCCGATGAGGAGTGAATTGTGTCGAAAACGAATGATGAGATCAAGTGTTAATGAACGGGAATGGGTTATAAGAGATAGATTGAAATTAAACGATGAAATTACCAATTAAAAAGATTATAAAACACTATGGAAGATTACTGAGAGTCTGGAAATGTTTACGAAACTAAAAATATACGTTTACGTTTATAAAAACGTCTACGTACGAGAATAAAAGTGAAAATGAAAATCTAAAAATACCTAAGTGATGAAAAACATATTTTTACAATTCTAATGACAAAAGAAAATTTTAAGAAAAAGAAAAATATTTTTTTGACTTTTTAATTAATTATTATTAATTAACTAAGATTAATTACTACTTTAAATAACCTAAAAATGAAATAAATAGGGAAATAACTTGAAAAAATGAAAATTTAAATTGGAAAAATCTAAAATAATATAAAACTAATTATAAAACTGAAAATCTAATTTTTTGGCTTTTTCTTAATTTTTTATTAATTAATTACTATTTATATATTAATTAAACTAAGTTAAATTCTAATAAATACTAAATGGAAAGTGAAAAATCTAGAAAAATTCCTAAAAATACTTTAAGCAACTGAGAATTTAAGAAAAATATAAAAAGCATATTTGTACTTAACAAAAACTGTAAAA
>LBNU01034043.1:0-10453 GCA_014162995.1 Artemisia annua
ATATATATATATATATATATATATATATATATATATATATATTAAGTATAATATGATAATTATGTATTTAATTAATTAAGGTTTATAATTAATTAATATACTTTGAGAAATTAATATAATAATAGAGTTAGTGGAGGAATATTATATTATGAATATTATTTATTATTTATAATATAATTTTTATTTACAAGTAATTGAAATAAATACTTAGCAGTTAGAAAAACTATATATAAGTGTAAGTATTTTAGCAAAATACTCTAAGTCTTATAGTTTTTAGAAAATTTGGGCATGACCCATTCAGTTATGCAACATTTTCATTTTTCGCAAGTATTGCAATTCTCAAAATATACGTATCGTTAACTACTTTGAAAAATTAGTATGTAACGTATATATTAGTCATTACTAGTATATTTATCGTCATAAGTATAATTATCGTCATAGTTACTTATTGTCAACAAGTATCGATACGAAATCAACATTTAGTCAAAATAACTCTAAAAGTCAATGATAGTCAATATTTATTAAAATTGGGCTAACAGTCCTTTTATTAGACTTGTAGTATAAAAATAAATCCAAAATAGTAGTTGTCGATAAATGTCTTGTCGTTATATGAAAATAGTCATCGCATGTCAAAATATGTTTCAAAACTCAGTTTTGTCACCCGAAATACTTGTTGGGCCGAAATTTTATCATTGGGCCCATTAGCCCAAAATTCAGCCCAAAACCATTTAGTCCGATATAAGTTAAGTTATATATATCGTTATATATCAAAAATTTATTTAACATGTCCGATACCGAGTTTTGATCAAAAAGTCAAAGTTGGTGAAAATATTGTTAGGCTCGGCCCAACTGCCACCGAACACCCCTTTGGGCCCAAACATTCATTTAGCCCAAAATTCATTTTAATGTTAATAATTACATATCGAATTATAATTAAACGAATTAAACACTTATAATTAAGTCATTAACTAGAAAAGTCATAGGTGGTCAAAATATGTGTTATTCGACCCAAAACAATTATGTTTGACCAAAAATAATTAAATTCGACCAATAGTAGTATTTTTGCTAGTTAATACAATTAACTACGGTTTATAGGATAAGTATTTTAATTAAAATTTCCAAGCATAATCTCCACCAATTCACCACTTGAGCCAAAATTTTATGTTTTTCAAAACCCCAATAATTTCATAATTTTTGTTATGGCCGATTCATGTATATATACATAAAAGTGTATATATCGTCTTAAACTCGCGTAATTAACACTAATTACATTTGCATCATCAAATTAGTACCACAAGCAACAAGATTTATCACAAAAGCAAGAAATATTCTAATGACTATAAAAACTTCATATATGTCGAGCTACATGCAAAAATATATCAAACCCTAGCTTTTTCATTTTTGCAAAACATATACATTTAGCATTTGGTAACATCATTTAGCAACACAAGAACATGATATGAATAAGATTAGAAAAGTTTTGATGAATCCTTACAAAGGTTGTGTTTGTATGTGAGCTAGGTGACCAAAGAACAACCCAAATTGCACCAAATTTACCCAAATCACGTTCCGATTAACCCAAAACACTTGAAAACACACTCTAATTAACTTGAACTTCAACAAAAATGTATGGATCTTGAATTTTTATGGTTGGCCGTGTATTTTGAGGTGAAAATGATCAAGGAATGCTTTGGAGGATAGAATGGATAAGCTAGCTTGTTTTGTGTCACATTTAAGGAAACCATGCAATTATATAATCATTATAACATAGTTAATGGGATTGTTTTGTCCTCACTTGGGGGAGTTCCATCTAGGCCGACTAGAGGACAAGCAAAAGGAGGGGGAAAATGATTTTACTCCTCGTTGATGTATCGTGTGTCGGTTTAAGCTTAAATGTTACTGTAATGTCTCGGTTTGACGTTTTTAGACACGTATACGTAAAATAAAGTTTTTATTGACGTTTTTGTCAGAAATGTAATAAAATATCATTACTGACTCCAAAATATATTTATTTGACTGTTACCATAGATACTGTGGTGTCGGTTCGCGTGCGGCGTTGTTTTTCAGAAAAAATGTGAGAAAGCTCTCAGTAAATTACAAAACTTGTCAGTAACTATCCAAAATGGAGTAATTTATGCTTACTGACGAAAATAGACTTTTTCAGTGATGACTGTAAGCTACAGTGTGCGGGACAACTCCAGAAAATGTTAAAAATGTACATATACATGCAGAAATATGCAATAATGCATAAAATACTCAAATTAAATATAATAAATAGAAATTTATTATTAAACTAATTTATGAAAATTAACATTTGTCACAGCTACGGCGAGGGCACACGTAAGAACGGCGAGCTTGTCCAACGAGTTGCACCTTGGGCTCTAATATGTGAATAACACTTATACTTTATAATATACAAAGTCAAAATCATTATATATGATATATCTATTTCCGATCTTATTAAATGATATTTTATATTTTATATTGTACATATATTGTATATTATACATTTGTGAGAAAATAAATAAAATAACAATGGGTTTTCATTATAAAATAGTCCTGTTCCGTTTTCTAAAATTTTTTGTTCCATAAAACCATCTTAATTAAGTGTTTGTTAGATAAGCCTTAATTATATAAATATTTAGTTCTCACAATTGAGCTATTTTCGATAACCAAAAATTTACTGTTGTCATCTGCTTAAGACATATGAGATAGTTTGTTATCTGCTTAAGACACATGAGATAGTTTGTGATTATATATTGGGAGATATGTAGTTGTTGTTCTAAAAAAAATTTAAAAAAATTATTATTAACAAGTTTCTGAAGAACAAATAAAATTAGTCAAATACTATGTATTACACTACTTATTTTATTACACGTACATAAAGCACATAAGCATATCTAAAAAAGGACAATGTACGTAAATGTCAACTAAAATGACACTCAAAAGCTTAGTTGTTTATACCTGCAACCAAGCGAGATTATTTAATTCGTCGTCATGATCAATGTGATATATGTCTTCGCTATAGAAACACGTTAACGAAGATTTGAGTCTACAAACATTGAACAAGTGATGATGAAAACATTGACTTATTAGTTTACACATGGAAATGTAAAACAACCTATAAACATTAAAAACCTAAGCTTGCAACTCCTAATACTTCAAACATATTAAACTACTACCACGTGACACATTTAACTATTGTAATTACCACAAAATAAAATAAGATTTAAGTCGAGCCTATTTTTTGATGACTCTCATGTCATGATAAAGAGATTAATTTCAATTAGAAAAGCCGCTAAAACCCTTAACATCAATAATTCAAGTTTGGCATTTTCACTAAAAATACAATTCGAGTACGTTTTACTCACATAAGCCTTATAATAGAAATATCTTCCTACGAAATTTAAGGTTAATTAAAATACTTATATATCCTCGAAACCAATCAAAATTACTTTACTATCCGAATGTGACAATATATATAGCCAAAATTTTGGTGTGTATGTATCCACAAATACACATAAGTACATAACATAGAGAAAACCAGTGCAATTACAATGTTTCTTTTATTTGAACTTCTTCCACTACTACAAAAATGGTCTTTTAGACCTCCATATAAAGACCCTCTATGAAAAACACATGTCTAAATGACGATTTAGCCCGCTTCAAAACCTTTTAAACCGGTTAGTTTGATTTCCACACGTCTAAATAAGAAAAATAGATTTAGACCGGTGTAAACGAAAGGAACCGGTCTAAAAATAACTCTTTTAGACCTTATAGTTACATATCCACCTGTCTAAATGATAAAACACATTAGTATCGGTTGAAATTGAAGACACCGGTCTAAAAAATTTTGGGAGGGATTTAATTTCATTAGGTCTTCAAAATTTCAATCTTCCACCAAAAACACAGTCACCAATTTTCTAGATCTAAACTACTATCAAACCCTAACCATCCACTAGCCACCGTCACCTACCCACCATCGCCGCAGCTCCACTTCACCACCGTTACACTTAACCACTTCACCATCGACGCAGCTCCATTTAACCAGTGAGTGACCTTGATGTCATTATTAAGTTTATATATATTAAGTTTATATCTATTACAGCATTGTTCATTTTGTTATTAGATGGCTTACATCTGTGTCTCAAACACAAAAAAACCTACCACCATCCCCAAGAAAGCTTCCGATTATTGGAAACCTCCACCAACTAGGCTCGAACCTCCATCATCACTCTTTCAAAGCCTTAAGCCAAAAGCATGGACCATTAATTTTAATTCACCTAGGTAGTTCACCTGTGCTTGTAGTCTCCTCCGCTGAAGCAGCTCGAGAAATCATGAAAACCCATGATTCAATATTCTCGAGTAGACATAAATTAAGTATCCCTGATAAACTTAACTATGGGTCTAAGAACATAGGGTTTGCTCCCTATGGAGAGCATTGGAGGCAAGTCAGGCGCATTGCAATGCTCCACCTTCTAAGTAATAAACGAGTTCAATCATTTCGACAAATTCGAGAAAGAGAAATGATTCGTATGATTGACATGTTTGACAAAAGCTGTGGTTCCGTGGTTGATTTGAGTGAGATGCTTGTCTCGCTTGCTAACAACATAATTTGTCAGGTTGTACTAGGAAGGACATATAGTGACTTAAAGTTTAGGGACTAGCGAAGAAGATTTCAGACCCTTCTAGTTGTTGTGAGTGTCGGGAGTTATATTCCATGGCTATCGTGGGTGGATTGGTTGCATGGTTTAGAAGGAAGAACAAACAAAGTTGCTAAAGATATGGACGATTTTTTAAATAATGTTATTGAAGATCATGTGAATAAGAACAAAATGGGGGATGGCGGAAATGTTCAAAGCCAAATTTAGTTGATACAATGAGAATATACAAACAACTTTATACTTGAAAGAGATACAATGAAAGCTTTCATCTTGGTAAATATATTCATCTCTCATGACTATTAAAAGTACTCACCAGTATTAATAATTAGCAGTCTAGCAGTTTACGTTGTGGGCATGCATACTTGACAATATGTTTTTGAATACTAAAAAGCACATATCTAGGCGACAAGTCAATAACCATATGGGGAATTTATATAGATATGTCATTCATGCATTATGCATTTTCAAGTATTTCTATTTCTTGCAGGATGTGTTTACAGCTGGAACTGAAACAACCTCCGCACTTCTAGAATGGGCACTTAGCGAGCTAGTAAGACACCCACATATATTGAAAGAGTTGCAAACTGAAGTAACAAAAATAGCGGAAGGAAGATCAATGATTACAGAAGATGATACACAAAATATGCATTACTTGAAAGCTGTACTCAAAGAGACCTTGCGATTACACCCTCCGGTCCCACTACTTATTCCTCGAGATTCAATACAATATGTCAAGTTAATGGGGTATGATATCGCACAAGGTACCCAAGTGATGGTCAATGTTTGGGCTATAGCAAGAGATCCTTTGCTATGGGAAGAACCCGACAACTTTAAGCCAGAGAGGTTTCTCAATAGTTCTATAGACTATAAAGGCCGTGACTTTGAATTTCTACTATTTGGTGCCGGTCGAAGAGGGTGTCCTGGTATTCAGTTTTCAGCAGCTATTAGCGAGCTTGCTTTAGCAAATATAGTGTATAAATTTGATTTGGCATTGCCAAATAAATGTAAACCTGAAGAACTGGACATGCGTGAGATTTTTTGCCTAACTGTGCATAAGGAGTCTCCTTTACTTGTTATGACAACTCCTCGTTTCTAAATATTGCTCATATTTTGTAATTTTTGTAGCGCAATATATAATTTTTATGATGTAAATACTCTTTTTACTTCTAAAAATAGCGACAAGATTTTGTTATGATGTTTTATTATTCTCAGCTACTGGGATATCTTATGGATACTCTATCTTTTAATATAAAAAAGTTCTCTAGGAAATCTAGTTATAATACAAGATCATAAAGGATAAGATTACTAATATTTATATATTTATGTGCCACTTACATATTTTTAGCTTTTTGTTTCGGTAAAATAAAGGAAATATTGAAATGTTAGGATGACAAGAGCCAAATTGAAAGAGTACATAACCTCCTAAAGATTAGTAGTTAATGCTTCCGCTAAATCAAGGCTTATTTTCAGTTTCGGAATGTAAAAAACATATCATAACCCTCGTTTTAGCCTAAATAAATAACAAGTTTAAGGTTTTATATGCAAATATTACATCTATTTTGTTAATTTCTTTTTATGATGCATTCAAGAATAATGGTGCAAATGAAGAGCACAAGTGGAGAAAACGTTGAATTGAAGCCAAGTTTCAGACCCAGCTAAAGTTTTTGTCTAATGGGCTAAATGTTCATTCAGAAAACATTGAATTGAAATCATTCAGAAAATATTCATGTAATTGGTATACTTAAAGTTTTTGTCTAATGGGCTAAATGAAAATTATGAAAGTTTAATGTGAACCAAATGTCAAAATGGAGCTACAGCAAACTCCAAACTTGGGTTAAAATGTCAAAATAAATGGTCTTAAACAAAATTTTTAAAGTTGCTGTCATTTTCTGGAACACTAATCAGGTTCGATTTAATTATGTATGGTGCAGCAGCTATTGGCTACATTGTTGTATATCTGATAAGTTCTTGTTGCAGGCTGCATATTCAAGAGCAAAGAGGATTCGATCAGTTTTGATGATTCACTTAACAAAGTGCAAGGGGTGGTGAAAGACGATGCTGAAGGATATGGTACTGCTGTGCTTTTTCATGTGGACGCCATTATTGTCGTCGAAGGTGATGTTAAATGATGCTAATATAATACAATCAGTTTTTATTGTTTCTTTATGGTTAGAGAAAGTCTAATATAGGAAAAAACCTATATGAGGAAAGAATAAAATGTTTGGATCAGGAACCAAAAAAACATATACAACCACACTACAAAACTAAGCACGTTTGAAATAAAAACAGTTGATGCATGGTATTAGAAAAACCCATTTAGTTTTCTTAAGTTCAGCCTGTAGTCACTTTCACTTGGATGTTTGGTTTGGTTCAGTTTGTAATAAGGCAAGAGCCTGCACTATATTTTTGCACTTTAGAGTTTAGAAAGTAAAATGGTCAGGTTAATGACATAGATACTACTTATGATATAGCTATGTTTCACGGAAGAAGTATCAGACCCACGAAAAGATATTCGTGTAAAATGAAAAACTGTTATCATCTATATTCGTGTCTTTTCTTGTTACCGAAACTCTTTTGTACGGAAAGATATTTCTGATCACTGCAAGAGCCTTTCGAAATCTTGGCAAACTTGATAATTCAAGTTTTCATCTTGGGCTGAAACAGATAGTTAGCGAAATTGATATTTCTACTATAATATTGAGGACCACGTATCCTGAAGTTGTAGAGATGGTCAGAGCTATTATACATAGTATTGACCTTAAGTAAAATAATATAAAAAAGAAAAACCCTGCATTTTCCATATTGAAATCATTCAGAAAATATTCATGTAATTGGTATACTTAAAGTGTTTGTCTAATGGGCTAAATGAAACTTATGAAATTATGAAAGTTTAATGTGAACCAAATGTCAAAATGGAGCTACAGGGAACTCCAAACTTGGGTTAAAATGTCAAAATAAATGGTCTTAAACAAAATTTTTAAAGTTGCTGTCATTTTCTGGAACACTAATCAGGTTCGATTTAATTATGTATGGTGCAGCAGCTATTGGCTACATTGTTGTATATCTGATAAGTTCTTGTTGCAGGCTGCGTATTCAAGAGCAAAGAGGATTCGATCAGTTTTGATCATTCATGATGATCTAAAGAGGCTTTCTCATGTATCTAAAACGATCCGAGAATCTGATAAGTTCCTGGTCTTGATAGGTTTCTGGTCAAGCGGTCGACTGTTTTAACTTTTTTCTGCTCTTGCAAAGCATTGTTATTCGACAAATCTTTAGCTCATTAAGTGTATATATGCTGTTATTTGTTTCTAACATAGTTGAGTTCACAATGATATTTATCTTTGTGTAATGTTTATTACTTTTTTTACAGCTTATGGTTCTTATATGTCTTCTCAATTATTTTAATTAATTTATTTGCAGCCTGACAAATCTTCAATGTTGGATAAGGCAATTGAGTACTTGAAGTCGCTTAAAATGCAAGCTCAGGTATAGTGGCCTTATAGCATTTCATTTATCGCTTACGCAGATGCCTAAGCAGAACTATTGACGGTTCATTTATACAAATAATATTTTCAAACTGTATGGAAAATGAGCATTTGATGTTCTGATAATAAAAATCTTTCTGAAGGACAAACTTTGTTGTTCCATCAATATGGTTACTCCATTAGATAACGGAGTGATCTCGGGTAGGGAGAAATTAGCCTATTTTAAATGCTCAAGTTAGATTTTAAGGAGATCACTCAAGCAGCTGCTCTAAGGTAGCTTTGTTGTCCCAAATCTAGTCGTCCCAAATCTAGTCGAAATATGAGTTGCAAAGTATATATTGAATAAGCGTTTCGTCTAACCATTGAATTCGAGTACATACATACATATATATAAGGTACCAACCGGTTTCATGAACCGTTGTGTCCATTCGGTATGTCTAACCGAAATAACTAACTATTTTGTAACTGCCAATAACTAACATTCGGTTACTAACTAACATAACTAACACTAATGGTCCTTCATGTTATAATATTTACATATGAAGCAAGGAATGAGATTATATGTTCTCATTCTCCTCCTTAATCTTGATCGTTGCTTCGTCCTAAATCTTGAACTCCGAGCATTTGTTGCATTTGTCGCATAGTCATGAACTTCAATCTTGGTAGAGCCTTCGTTAGAATATCTGCCCTTTGTAGTTCTCCACTGACGTGTTCCACATTGATGTGCCCATTCTCTATGCATTCACGAATGAAATGATAGCGAATGTCGATGTGCTTGCTTCTTCCATGAAAAACTGGGTTCTTGACGAGTGCAATTGCTGAAATGTTATCCACCTTCAACATTATCCTTTTCTCTTCCCATCCAGTTAATTCACTAAGTAGTCGCTTTAACCATAAGGCTTGACATGCTGCTCCAATAGCCGCCATGAATTCTGATTCACGTTATGAGAGCGACACTGTTGGTTGCTTCTGAGTACACCAGGTAATAGGTGACTCTCCAAAATAAAATACTATCCCAGTAGTTCCTTTTCCTTGATCGGTGTTGATTCCATAACTACTGTCACTGTAACCTGTAATCTTGCAGCCGCCTTCTTTCTTGTATATTATGCCATGCTCCTTTGTTCCTTTGATATATCGGATTACTTGCTTTACCGCCTTCGGGTGATGATCCTTCGGCTCTTGCAAGATATATCTTGCGTGAAATTCATAGGTTTAAGCATGTTTTACTATCTTTTTACTACTTAATATCATTCGAAAAACCTTTTCGAACTATGTCTTTATTTCCGCTGCGTATGTTGTTTGAGAAACCTTTGAATTCATATGTTTATTTATATAATTCGAATGATATATTTTGCTCAAACGACTCTTTATGAGGTCATTTTCTATGATTGTGACTGTTTTACCCTTGAGTAATACCCCTAACTATGTTCCACTGCCATATTCCGAGTTGGGGGTGTTACAAAAATACTGATAGATATTTAAGTGTTAACGTTCCACTCTTAGTGATCGACACTCTACTTACCAACCAGGCTAACTTGATTGGGCCCGTTAGTATTTGTTATAGGTTAAGCCGGCTAAATATAAATTTAAAACCTTATAACATAATTTATACCTACAACGACGACACATCAGCAAGCTATGCTACTAGTTATACATGTTGGGAGATTAAAAAAGGACAAATGTACCAAATAAATGAGAAACTCATATATATTAATTATTTTTATTGAAAATCACTTACCTCTAGTTCTCTACATCTTTTATCTTTTTCTTCAAAAATCCAAACTCAAAAATAAAACGTTTTTTTGTCTTATTTTGTTCGTCTTTGCGCACTTATTCAATCTAAGTGTAGCACTTTCACGAAAAAATATTATATAAAAATTACACTTCGTCAGTTTAAATCGTGTGTGCCACTGATATGTGCTTATTCACATATCTTTTATTCACCATTATTAGACTATTATAGACCAAAAACTAACGTTCAAAGCCAAAGATATAGTGTTTTTGTGTTTGTGACTGTGCAGGTAAGGATATTGCAAAAACATCGTGAAAAGCAACCTAAAAACCCAAAACGAGCACGAGATGTGGAAGAGAGTTTGAAAGTGAAGTCAAAGATGAAATTTACTCAAGTAAAGCCCGTGACGATGTTTTCGTTACTTAAAGGCTCGTGAATATGAAAGAGATGCTTAATCGAAGATTAAAGATGATTATCATGTATAAGCTTCCCAAACTCGAGCAAGTAGTCACTTTTATATCATTGAAGACTTTTTGAAGACTCGTTAACATATTCCTCAAGATTACACGGAC
>LBNU01034046.1:17286-33854 GCA_014162995.1 Artemisia annua
ATGTATTTGATCATGATAATTAACTTGCCACCATTAAAATACCCTTTATTCCAACCAAACCGTGTTTATCATATCCCTACACCTTACGTTACAACCCTTTGGAAAGCCCTCTTTGATAGTTTATCTTAGGTGCTTACGCCTAGTGGAGGAGTAATTGATCCTCTCCCAAGCCTATGGTAATCTATTTGCTATGATAGGTAGTGAGTGTTATTTTCCGTTTTCATTTATGAGATATTATTCTATGACATTTGAGAGATGAGAGAATCCAAACACTATTTGTGAGGTGCTAGTGTATGATTTCCGATCTTGGTATGATTAGGGTCAAATAACTATTTGTTGTAATTACTTTTATATTTGTGTTAAATGACCCCTAACTCATATTTTGATTGGAATAAAAGCTCATTTACTTGAGGACAAGCAAATCTCAAGTGTAAGGGTATTTGATGAGACGAAAAGTGTTACGCTTTTAAGGGGTCATTTAAGCCTTAATTCGTATAAACGTGATCAAATATTGCCCTAAATCGTTCCTTTTGTCATTTTAGGTACTTTTGAGAAGAATTCTGGAAAACATGCATATTTGGACGTTTTTGGAGCATAAAGTGAAGAAAACGACAAAGTCTCAAAAGAAGCAAAAATTACAACCTGACGGCGTCAGAGTCACAAGGTGACGCCGTCAGAAAGCCTTGACAAAAGAGTGGAAACCAATTATCAAATGACAGGCCAGAAAGATTTTGGAAATTAACACCTGACGCCGTCAGGTGTTAGAAGTTGTAGGCCGTCAGGTTATGATTTAAAGAGTGAGAGTGACGGCCCAGAGAGGAATAGAGAGTGACGGCGTCAGAAGTAGATCTAGGCCATCCGGGAAACCTAATGTCGGCGAGCTGACGGCGTCAACCTCTATAACCTGACGCCGTCAGAATGTAAAATCTATATATAGTTTTCTATTTTTCATTCATTAAGTGTGGAACTTTGTGGAGAACTTTTGGCACCAAACCCTAGACGAATTTTCTGTACCTTTTTAGGGTTTCCAACCCTTGGAACCCTCATGCTTAATTAAAGATAAGTCTTCCCTTTAATTCAATCAATATGTCTATGTGTTGGTTGATTATCTCTTTTGCTTGTCTTTTAATTAACATGTGTAGCTAAATTCTCTTGTGTTTGCTTAGATCTAATGAAACCTAATTATTAATTATTGGTTAATTGATGTGTTGTTGTTTGTTGGGATGATTGTTCCATCAATGTTAGGCTCAAGAAAACTGGCCAACCTCCTTTATGGTAACGTGCTTGAACGTCTTGGGAAACATGTAGCCAAGGCATACTAGGCTATTAAGGTAGTATTTAACGCATGAGCCACTGTTTACAATCCCTATGGTTGTGCCGTGCATGGCATAGGAGGAGATAAGAGCTCATAGAATTGGAGAGATATGTATGCCACTCCATGAGTTATTAGGAATACACCCTTCATCCACACAAGTAACATACATATCAATTAACCGGTAAAAGATAGTTAGGGAGTAATGAAGTCTAAGTAAACACAACTTTTCTCCATATAGTTTTCACAACCAAATTGTTTAGTTATTTTATTTTCTTTTGCAATTGTAGTAATTTTAGGTTAGTTGACTAGCAACTAATTCCGCCCACTCCTTCAAAACCGAGATTTTACTTGCTTTCCTAAAAATATAAAAATACAAAAAGAATCTTCCTTCGCCCTTAGACCTATTAGAGTAGTTTTTCTATCCTAACGAACACTATTCCCTGTGAGAGAACAATCAATCCCCCGTACTTACCACTATCCTATACTACATCGGTCAGGTACACTACCTGGTGGGGTTGTAAGCCTCTTGAGATCCCTTGAGAGGTAAAACCTGTTGTAAGGTCACAAAACCACGCATCAGAGGACACTTTTCACAAAATCGCGAAAGTTTAGGGACATTTTCTGCAGTTTACCCTAATATAAAATCAAAATTGAGTTAAAGTTCGTGAAGGTTACTTCATTTCGTTTAACATTAAACTACGACGAAAAGAAATATCAACTACTATATCGTGGTTACACATCATGTGAAGAGAGGAACGACCGTGACAATATAAATTGTTCATTCTGTATTACTACATGAAAATCAAAATAATATGTTTTCATTTCATCATAATACTATATTCGAATCGATTACTGCTTATTGTTGAAAAATAATTCTGCTGAGTTGATCTTGTTGACTCACTTGTCCCGAAGGCGCCAAACGCAAAAACGCGAGTTGTGGTATGATGTTGGCACCATCCCGTTGCGTTTTCCAGACGGTTTGAATCGTCCCGTCCCCACACCCGTATAGAGCTTATGTAGTTTAACCCAACCATAAAAACATACATACACACGGCTGTTTCAATTAATAGAGAACTTTAACATGTAAGAGCTTCAACCATGAAACAACAAGCTTCTTTGTTTACGACGAACAAGATAAATTTGCACTAAAAATGAACCATGCACTACAATGTTAATATGTGCTTTTTACGAGTACATGTTACCTTAGGTTTCTTTAAGCTCAACCTCATATTAGTTATGTGAAAAAAAAATAATAATAATAAAAAAAAGATTTAACAGACAAATTTTTAATCCACTTGTATCATCTTTTCATGGCGCTACCGTCATTCATTTTCAAGCAAATATATAATCACACCTAAATTTATATCTAAACCCACTAAAACTTAAGAGGATTGCTACATCCACATACATTTTACAAAAACAAATTCACACAAAGGAGGTGGCAACATGTGATTTGGTGTGATGAAAGAGAAGAGGGAGAAAGTGTATCAAAATACACTAATCACATGTTGCCACCTCATTGTGTGGATTTGTTTTTGTAAAATTTATGTGGATGTAGCAATCCTCAAAATTTAATACCGAGATAAATTTAAATTCAATTTGCAACAAAAAAAAGAACCAATTTATAACAAACCATTACTAAAAAATAAATACGAATAATTAGTTTTGGTTACAAACTATTTTATCAACATTAAATTTTCGGTTATAATATTTTGTTAAAAAAAAGATCATATGTGGATGATCGATTTGACGGGTAAATTCCCTTCTCATCTTTATATACATCTTATGCAATCTTATTATTTTACGATAAAATATTCAATTAACATTCTACGATTTTTTGATTTAGGTTTTGGATATTCAAACAATATCCGTATTCGGATATCCGAAAAATTGTTGCAGGATGAGATCCTGCAACAATTGACTAGTCTTGAATTCATCACCAGTCCCCATTTATGGTTTCTACTTTTTTACTTGGCAGTCTTTTAAAATAGATTGGAGACTCACTCCCAAGTAGGCGACTTTCTTTTTGCTATTGATCGACTAATGCTGATACTATGAGAGTGCAAAACTGGTAAATCCATTTGGTTCAGTGCGTATGTGTTTTGGTATAGTACAGTGAACCATGCTCATTTAGGCCATACACGAGTCTTTGACGAGTAGTCTAAAGTTTGTGGTAAATTCATGGCATGGTCTTGTTTTTGAATGGATTACAATCCTACACACCAAAAAGGTTGGATTTTATGAAATGTCAGTTTTGGAACTTGTAGAAACTAGAAGGGGGGGGGGGGTTAATAGTTTCACCGTTTCATTTTAGTTGTTAAAACGTTTCGCCGTTTTTAGGTCCGGTTTATATTCTTTTGCAAACTTGTTGAATTCTACTTGTTATGTGATATCAATTTAACTAGTAACATGCATAAACAAACAAGTAAAGTAAAGAGGAAGGAAAGACAACAACCAAAGAGACGCGGCGATTTATAGGGTTCGGCACCGAAGCTCACTCCTTCGTCATACTCCGCCACTCCATCGAGTACCAACGACTCGAAAAGTTTATCAAATGCACTAATATCAACACTCCTTCAGGGGCGGAGCAATCCGTAACCAAAATGCTTAACAAGGCCCTTAACGACACTCAGCAAATAATGTCGAGTTCTAATCGTAAATTAGACCAATCTAATTCGCAAGGCCACGTGGCCCACACGAACAAGCACTTCCCCTTGCCCATCTTTGAAATCTTCACCCGACTCCAAGTCTGTTAGCATATTTTTTTTTATATTGACAGCACTTGGTTCTTCACCCAAACCAAACGCTTCAAACACTTTGACACTCGTTGTTCTTCACCTATACCAAGACTTCACGCTAAGACAAATACTTGGGTTCTTCACCCCGAACCACTACACCCACATGACTCACTTGGATCATCACCCGATCCAAGTCTTTACATAATAACTTGACAGATGCCTATCCTACACACTAGAGATCATTCTCCTCACACCAATACATGAACTAATCTAGTTACAACACTTCTTGGATCTACATCACCATCCAAGTTCACACAAATATCCCCTCCTCGACTCACACACAAGTCGGATAACAATGACAATATTTACAGAACCTATCACCGTAACACTTGTTACGTTTGTGTGTGGACACCTATAACATCTCGAGACTTCATTGATGTCGAGAGTTCTTCTCTTGCACTTGACGGAAGAGGAAATCACTTATAAACATATACCGACATGTTATAGTGATCAAAGACTCAAGGGGAAAATAAAAACAGAAAGTTTTGTGTGTGAAAATCCTTGTTTTCTGAAGTTTAACAGTTCAGTATTTATAGACGACAGGAGAGAGCCAGACGGTCCCGTAAATAGGCGACGGTCCTTTATCACTACGGGACCGTCGACCCTTTTAAGGGACCGTCCAGACAAAAACGCTCCCTTTTTGTCTTGACGTGGTGAAAACTTATCTGGTGAAGTTTCAGCTATTTTGGAGGGAAATCTAGTTGTTACACATTTAAATTTGAATATATTTTCTTAATAAAACATTTCTTTAAAACCACAAAAATACTTTTGTGAAAATGTTTTGTGAAACTTAAAAATGTAAGTTTATAAGAAAATAAAAGCTTCTTTGATCACCAAACTAATGACGGTATAAAGTTTGTTCATACCTGAAGTGATGTTGTAGAAGCTACGTGGAAGTAATGAGTTTCCTCGGTTAAAAACTTAACTTTACGTAACATGTCTTTATATTTTGTGATTATCAAAACACAAGAAGATCGAATAATGCGAATAACGTTTTTGACATTATTTGTATTAACAGAACTCATATAAAAGTTTTCCGAAAATTATATATATTTGGATATTCGGATATATAAAACTGTTATCCGAAATTTCGGATATCCGAATTTAAATAACTAAGCTAAAGTAATGGGTCTAACGTAAAACCATCAACTCAAATTAGCAACTAGTTCAAGAACAAGCGTTCTCAAAGAAAGCGGAAAGATGAAGACTCTTTCCTAACAAATGAGAAATGCCGTCTAGAAACTGAGGTACGCATTCATAAATTAAGAAGTAGTAATTTTGTTTATTATGTTAATTCAGCATCTGGTACTGTTTCAGATTATCAAAAATTTTTATTAGCATAATCTACGATTTGTTAGTTTTGCCAAAACATTGACTATCTGATAACTACTGATGTAAAGTTGGGCTTACAAAACGTTGACTGATATTTGAGAACAGTTTAGCTTAACTAAAAATAAATAGAAATATTTCAGTTTCATACTCGTGTTCTCATATCGCATTACATCATTTCCATCATTTTTTTAATCAAATTATCTTATCTACCATATGTATAAAGGAAGGTATTGTGAGAAAAAACCTCCCCACATAAATTGAGATAAAGACAAGTGGCATCCCAAGAAAACAACAACCGTCGGATCACTTTGGGGTGATTTTGGGCGGAACTCCTTAGCCAAAAAAACTCACACAATCTCCTATTCTCAAACCAGATCCTAGAAGCCCTAACCGGAAAACCAAAAAACAATATTAGATCCGGGATAAACTATCAACACGCCACCACAAATGTTAGGAGGAATCAAAATATTGTTTCATCATTAAGATCCTATACGTGCGGTATGTTTACATATTGTGTATTAATTGTATCGAATTAACTAATTTTCAAATTGAGGGAAAAATTAAATGAATATTCCTGATCACAACTAAAATCCAATCAATGACCCCATGAAATACTAAAACCACTATTCATTGCAAAGGTTTTGAGGTTCAAATCGACCCTAAGGCTAAGAATAATGAATAACTATATTAATCGATTTTGGATTTTTCGTTATCTCCTAAACTTGACTTCGATTATTTGGTTTAGCATATATTTTTTTCTCAGAAAAATAATAGACATCACTAAATTCATGCCAACATTGTTTCTTTTCCTCGTGCGTAATTCTAATAGGATTTGTCCTTTTAAGTAAGAATTATGATCTTTCATTAACACTGATTATATATAATCATGTTTTCTAACAAGAGAATACTCAAAAATACTAACATAGAGTAATTTCTTATAGTTGTAGTAATGAAGAATATATTATTTACTCGAAATACAGATTCAACTTACAGATTATAATGATAAGGGGAATTTAAGCTGATCAGCAAGTCAAAATTATTAGTACATGGCATCTTTATGAACATTGATCCATAAATACATTATGTGGTCTATGAAACTAGTTATAATACCCTTGCACGCATGGGTTTTTTTATTAAAATTTTTATTATGTATTATATTGTTAACATGCAATTAATTTCATATACAAAATTATTATTATTATTTTAGTTGCATTGTCTCATTGTTTGTTTTTGGATCTATGAATCGAGGTGTTATGCATGATGATGAACTTTTTTTTTTGGTTGAAAAAGAATTATAGTCGTTTCTTTGTTTTTATTACAGTATTATTTTGCGAGCATATTTTAGCGATGGTCACCGTACGTGCTTCTTTTAGCTTACAATATTTTTTTTTGTAGCCATGTTCTAAACACATTGTTTAAACTTAAAGTTATTAAAAGCAACTACAAATAATGTGTTTTTTTATTAATTGACCACTGTTCCAATATAATATACTCGTAAGACTTCTTTAGTAGACCTTCTACAATATCCAATTAAAGCACTTAAATTGCATTTCTGTAAATAGCTTGTTGCACTTAGTAGCCTTTTTACCAAACTACTTCAGCCATGATAACCATCTAACGATTTCCGCTTCCGCCCAACCCACTTTGACCCATTTACATCGGCTTATGCAATGGTCCACCGTTATTTGGTTCATAAACGAAAAATAAATCGTTTAAAACTAACGCGTTGAAAACACATTTCTTAAACTAAAAGTCGACATAAGAAACGCCAAAAAGAGGTCTTGTAGCTAAAGTGAAAAAAAAAAAGAAAAAAGAAAAGAAAAAAAAGAGAGAACCTTCAGATTTTTAAAGCAGTTACCATCAAGTTAGTTAAGTACAGTACAAATTATCAATATCAGTGTTTGCTACACAAGTACACAACATATAACCAAGANTCGGAAAAAGAATTTAAACCTTCAAGTACTTTTTTTTTGTTTCAATTTACCTCGGTAGTTATAATAGGATAAGTAAACACGAAACTATCATTTATAAGTCATAAGCCGCTTATGAAATATAACCGAAAAGGCCTAAAACACAAGCTTAGACAAACAAATACATTTTGATGGATGGTCGGTAGTAACGAGAGTTCGTTGTACATTGTTGTTGGCCAAAGGATTTTCCATAGTTTCAATGATTGTGTTGAAAAGACAAAACCTTTAAAGAACCAAATATAGTATGTGGTCTATGAACCAATTGTTGTTATAATGTTATTATATGTCCATAGTTTCAGTGCTCCATTAGACCATTACATGAATTAGGTCCATCCAACCAGATACATAATTCACATATCAAATGCCATATACTGTTAAACTAAATTTGGATAAATTTAGGTTCGGGATGAGGTTCGAATGAAAGTTTTGGGATGTAAAATTGAGTTTGAATGTAGTCAATCTCATAAGTGTGTGGCATAATTATACCTATGAAACAAATGAACCAAATATTAGAATTTTGATATTAAATAAGTTAACATTGTCATCATAGCTTACATTTGACATACTTATATTAACTACAAATTAGACTCTTTTTTATGAAAACATTTTTGATTTGTATTAACTATGTATGTATACGTTTTTGTTACATATCCAACTCCAATTTTTGATGACAAATTCGAATTGGGAATTATCATAGTTTTTGGACATATTTCAAAACACATACTTATATTAACTACACATCATAGCTTACATTTGACATACATAAATTAGAAACACAATCATTTCAAGAAACAGATATATGCAAAACCTTTAAAAAGAGTAGAAAATGATATACCTTCAAAACTGAGACTAGCTTTTGATAATATTTTTTTGAGAGCAGAAAAGATAAAAGACACACACTAAAACACACAGAGATTGACGAAAGGGAGAGAGAAAGTAGAGTATGATGGAATGGGTTTATGCTATATTTGTGTACTGCTACCTCTGCCGGGTATCATGGTGCAACGGTTGGTTGTAGCATTTCCATAATATCAAATAAACACTTGACACGTGGATTCGCTTTTTTTACTTTCTTGGTTGGTTGATTTAGGTTTTAGATGTTCAAACAATATCCGTATTCTGATATCCGAAAAATTGATCAAAATTTATTAAAAGGTTAGGTTTTATGAATGTTGGTTTTGGAACTAATATAAAAGTTTTCGAAAATTATAGATATTTGGAGATTCGGATATACAAAAATGTTATCCGAAATTTCGGATATCCGAATTTAAAGAACTTAGCTAAAATAATGGGTATATGATCGGTCCCAAACGGTCAGGTTTCGTCACACGAGCTAACCACTTGTGAATGGCTAACCGTAACAAAAGCCTGAGGGTTCAAGACACAATGCAATGAAGTCCAGAGGAGTTTAGTGTACCCCCGGGTCGTTATATCCCAACGAGGTGTGAAAACTGTAATACAACGAATTTGTGATCGGGTGAATATTGAACAGGAAAGGGTTTTGAGTGATTTACACTAAGGAATAAAAGGAAATAGCTTAAATAAGCTATGAAAATGATTACGTGAAAGGAATTTAACTAGAAATGTTTAAAACCTAAAAGCGCGTACATTTAAATAAAATTTACGTAAACGTACGAAATAAAACGTGAATTCTTATCAATATAAATCCCACAGATGTGAAAGTTATATTTTGGAATTCAAATGATAAAAGAAAATTATTGGAAAAAGAAAATAATTTATTAGACTATTTATTTATTTATTATTAATTAAAAAACTAATTAATAACCATTTAAACTAATTTGATTTATTATAAATAGTAAATAAAAAGTAATAAATTCCAAACTTTTTCTAAAAATACTTAAGGTTATCAGAGAGTTAAGAAAAATATAAAAAGCTGGAAATGCTTATAAATAAGCAGTTAAAGCTGATAAGTAAAAATAAGCTTAAATGGACTATTATTACTATAAATAAAACTCTGGAAACTTAAAACACTAATCAATAGCAAAGCCCAGATGGTGCTTGCCTTCGTGGTGATTTTGACCAGTCAAACCAAGAGGTCCAGGGTTCAAATCCCACTTATGTCACTTTTTGCTATTTATTTTTATTTTTTGTTTTAACTTTACAAATCTATTTTACAGCTTTTAATAAACAACTTTTGTAAAAGGAAACTTTTTAAAACTTAAAATTAAGCTGTGTGCAAGCTTATTTTACCGACAGATTAGCTTTTTAACTAAAAGAGATTTTTAGAACTTGAATAAGCTTGCAATAAGCTACACAGTGATCACAAAGGTGAAAGTAAACTCAAAGAAAATGAGAGTGACCATAAATAAGTTGAAATGACTGAATTAGCACAATGAAATAAGCTTATAAGTATAATGAGCAGATCCAAACTATGCTGAGAACAAAACAGGCATGCAGGCTTGTTGCAAGACCAAATAAGCTTATCAAATAAGCTGATAAGGCTAAATAAGGACTGGAACCAGAGAGCTTGGCATGTGAGCTTTCCAAAAAGCCCAAGTAACCTCAGTGGGACCCACTGATAAGCTCTACAAGAGCTTATCAAAGTGGCTTATATATACTGAATGCTCAGTGCATATAAGGAAATGGGACAAGATTGATAAGCAAAAATAAGCATGAGAATAAGCATGAAAATGAAAAATGAACACCTAAACATGAAACCAGCCAGAAGGGCTTCACAAAGAACCAAATTGCACAAGCTAATGTTCACAATTGAAGCTTATGCAAGCTTTTGAAAGTGAATAAGTATCCTGTGCACAGGGCAATTCTATGAAAAAGTGCTTAAAAGAAAGTAGCAAATAAGCAGTTTAACTAGGTAAAAAAAATAAATAAAAATACTCTAATTAAGATTAGCAACAAAATGTTATGATTCTAAAAGCACACGTTCTAAATCCTAATAATAAGTCCTAGAGAAAATTAATTAGTTAAATCAAAAAATTTCTAACAAAGATTTTTGACTTTTTAACTTTTGAGCTAAGTTGACTATTATGAACTTCTACTGATTAATAATGACTTATTATGATATTATAAGTTGAAATGAACCTAGATTAAGCTATATTATCAACTTATGCAATGAAATGATGAAAGCTTGAACTAAAAACACTAACAGTGACAACATATGGAGAGATTAAAGAGCTTGTTGACTTTTTAACACATGACTACTGAGTTTAAAGGTCTAGATGTTCTATTATAACCTAATATGACATGTGTGGACTAATAGCAACAACTAACTATCACTGAAACACCTTGAAACAGTTATTGCCAAACACCCCTTTAAGTAATTTGCTGAAATTAAGATTTGCAGCCCTAAAAAGGGCTTAAGACATTGGAAAAAAATCTAAAAATTAAACCAAAAATAACAGTAACTACATAATATACTAAATAAGCTAAAAACCAAATTTCAGCTAAAAAGGACTTATAACGAAGAAATGAAAAATCAAAAATTTTTTCTGCAGTAAAAAACGACCGTAAAAGGGCTATTTACCCTTGTAAAAAAATCTAAAAATAAAAATAAAAATACCACTAAGTAAAAAATATATAATAGTACATTATCCCAGAATTTTATCAGATTTGGTTGAAAATTGAAGAAATGAAAATTCAAAAACTTTTTCTGCAGTTTGGAACCTTTTTGACTTTTATGATTTCTTGAAAACTTTGACTTTTATGAACTTCTAATGATCACTAATGACTTATTAAGTTGTAGTATGTTATAATTAAACTAAATTAGGCTTTCTTACCAACTTTTATACTAATATGATGAAAATGAACCTATAAATTCTAACAGATAATAAGTTAATGGAGAATAAAAGCTATTTTGACTATTTAACAAATAACAACTGAATATTATGACTTAAAAGGACTAATATAACATAGAATAACAGATAATGACTACAAACAACAACAATAGCTTGGTCTGACTCAGATAAACAGCTTAATCCAAACAACCCTTAGAAAGACTTGAAATTTGATTAGTGTTGTAAATCAAAGGTTTAAACCATGAAACTACATTCAAAGATTATATTATGACAATATGAGATCATAGAAGCACAAAACTACAACAACACAAGCATAAATCACAAAAGTGTCAATTATGCAAGTTACACTGTGATGTATCAATTTTTAGCAACTATGAAATCCACTGAATAACCAAGCAATATTAAGCTATAATATCACTTAACAACAACATTTAAACATAAAAACATAAAGATCAAAGAATATAATGAACTAGAGCAGTAAAGTGCCAAAATGAAGCAAAAAGCTTACAAGAGTGTCCAAATGAGAACTGAGCAACATGAACCACAAACAAGGACTTAGATTACACCTATTAGCTTCCCAATAAGCTTCTAATACCCAAGGCAATCCAAAATTCACCCTGCTCCAACTTGTTCTTTTGATTAAACTGATTTCTTCTTGATTTCTTTTTCTTTTCTTTTTTTTTTTCTTTTTTGATTTTAAGACTATAACTGAATTAAAGTTTCTAAAAGCTTAATAAGCTTTTGTCAGGAGCTTAAGTGGCCTATAGAGTCCAATAACAACAACTATAATCAACAATAATTTAAATGACAAGGTAATTAAATGACGTTTAAGAAATGACAAGAAATTTAAAGATAGATTGAAACTACAACTGTAAATGGGTTTATTACAATTTGTCAAAGTGTAACAAGGTCCCGAAAGCAAGTAAATGACATGTAATTAAAGAAAAACTGTAAATGACAAAATTAAAATTTTGATCATAAACCCAAATATATGATAACTCTTCTCCTTGCTCCAAGCTTAATATTTATTGACTCAATTGCTTCCCACTTGATCACAGATCTTTTCCCACTTCAATTCTTGGCCTTTGATTGCTTGAAATTCATCCTAACCGTTTAAATAACTTTTGGTGCCAAAAGTAGATAACGTGGCTAGGGGTAGTTTGAAGGCATTTAATTTCTCTTGGTGTATTGTGGAGGTGGAGGAGACATGTTTGGATAGTTTTAGTGGAGTGGGAGGCCAAGTGGTGAGATTTTGAGGTTGAAAATTATGGCAGTGATGATTTTGGTATGGGAATGCATTAATTGATTGTGGGCTGAGGTATAGGTGGAAGGAGTGAGCTGGGGAGACAAGGAGGGAGAGTTGGTGGTGAGGTGGTGATAGCAGGTGGCCAAAAACCACCATGGTTTTGTGTTTACAGGGGTGAAGGTGAAGATGTACAGTGGTAGTGGTAAGGAGAGAGTGGTGTTTGACCATTTGTTTGACCCGGCTTTTATAAATAAAAATGGTGGGCTGGAAGTGTCTATTGGGCCAAGGGTGTTATGGTTTGGTTTGTTGGGTTTGTTTTTGGGTTATTTATGAAGTAAAGGGCCGGTTTGGTTAGTATTAAAACAAGGACCATTTTTGTAATTTCATAAAAGTTGAGGGTTTGAAATTGTAAATTCCCAAAAGTTATCATGAGGACCTATGTTGCCATAAATGAATAGTACAAGGGTTAAATGTGATAAATTTCAATTTTTAAAACCCGAGGATTAATTTTGCCATTTTTGAAACTTGAGGGGTAAAAGTTGCCATTTTGTGAAAACTTTCATCCAGGGATTAATAGAGAACATGTTTGATTTCCCAAGGACTAAAGTTGACTTTTCTTTCATTTTAAACCTTAAGGGACTAGTTTTGCCAATTTATGAAACTCCAGGGACTGAAAATGACAATTGTGTGAACTTTGCATGCTTTTCACTTGTTTTCAATCTTTTTGTACCTGAATTACATAAAAACACATTTCAATGATATTTGTAACATTTATATGGTCATTTGTGTGTTTTAGGTCGTTTTTGTGGGTTTAACAATATAAAATATATGTGTATTTAGACACATATCAGTATAACATAAAACAATCGACTCAAATTAAACCATCAACTCAAGTTAGCAACTGGTTCAAGAACAAGCGTTCTCAAAGGAAGCGGAAAGATGAAGACTCTCTCCTAACAAATGAGAAACGTCGTCTTGAAACTGAGGTACGCATTCTGTAACATTTCGTAATTTCAAGGTCAATATCTAATTCATATTCTATTTCTATTTCCACTTGAGTAAAAATTTCATTTTTTCTTTTCACCCGATTTAGCGATTTTCACGTTTCTAGCTATTTATGAGCCGTGTTAGGATTCCTATCCGTTTGCATGTCATAAGTGATTTAATATTCCATCATATACGCCTAATATTCAAAAATTTCTATGTTTCTCATTTTCCACTTCGTTTCAAGATTACGTCAAATTTTGGTAACAACTCGCATTTTCAGTCTGTGTTTTTTATTTTTAATTTCGTTTAAAAAGCCCGAAAAACCCAAGGCTCCCATGAAATATTAAAATTAGCCATTTTAACACCTCGTAACAATTTCATCATATTTTTATAACACTTTTCTAAAATTCACGTTTTCAAGTCAGCCGGTACTACGTAATTCGCGTTTTTAAGACCGTACGCTTGATTTAAACCCCACAAACACACTAATACACCAAATATTAATCCAATGTTAATAAAATCTGATCTTTATCTTTATTTTTCAAGCTTCGGTAGTTCACCACTCTTCACCTTTCCAATTTACCACTTAAAACCCCTAAATACTACTCATTACCTTTCATAATCACTCCAACACTTATACATATCATACACACTTTATTTACTAAACTTTTTACAATAAATAAAATGTTTTTCCCCTCCTTTTTGAACCAAAAACCGGACATACACATAAGGCTCCCTTGGTTATATCAAAATCACTCCTACACCTTTTTTTCTACTTCCCAAGACATGCAAATCTCACCAAACTAATCCATCCAACTTCTCCTCCCTCTCCTCCTCACTTGCTGCCACGAATTACCTTCACCAAACTCTAATTTCTGTGATTTTTCATCACTAAAATATTCTCCACAACATCCTCTTTAAGGTGCTCACAAAAGATGGTGATTTGAATCAAAGATTAGAAGGTTTTATTGAAGTTTCTTGGTGTTTTATAGAAGTTGTCTTGAAGTCTTTCTCAAGATCATTTTAGAGCCATCTCCATAGCCCTCAAGCTCTATTTGAAGAGCAGAAGAGAAGGTCCTAGCTTGTGGTGGTGTCTCTTGGTCATTTTTAATCAAGCCCTAGATAAGTTGATTGTGAATTATCACTTCTTGTAAGTAAATCCCACAATTTCCCTTTAATTTTTGCTCATGCGAATGGATTTTGTTATTCAATTAAATATGGGTTTTACCTCAGTAGGTAAACCTTATTTATGATAATCATGTTATACTTGATTCATTAGGACCATAGGTTAAGGGTGATTGTGTTTGGGATAAGTTATCTTAGGTTAGGGTTGATTTGTGATTGCTGAAATTATAGGCTGTGATTATTGAATGTTTTTAGAATGAGACGTGGCTTTATAAAATGAGTAAAAATTATACAGACCTAGATGTATGTCTCAGGATCATGTGTCAAAAGGCTCATCATTAGAAGTGTTAGGATGATTAAAATGTGATTTTTATGATAAAAATGGTCAGATTCTGTATATTGTTGGTAAACGGGGGTTAAGTCAAGTTTTATTCCATAAATTTTTGAATACCAAATATGCTACCTGTACTAAACAAATAGAGCTATCACCTCCAATTGGCCTCATCTTTATAGGACATGTAGATTTCAAATGGCGGCCGATACGGTAAACCGTAAAATTCAGTCACACTTTTCTTTAGGACATGTCTGTAAAGAAAATTTATAAAATGTTGTTAGACCTACAAATTATTTTCCAGTACACTAGGGACTTAAAGAAAGCTAGGGATATAAAGAACATAAAAATTGGACTTACGGTTTACTAGTAGTGATTTTTGTAAGTCGGGGAAAGTTTCAGCCACTAGTAAAACTAGGGAAATGTGATGGGTAAACAACTCGGGAACTTACCATTTTTGGAAACCATGACCATATGACTTGTGAAAACCCTTATTATGATGCCTTGGCTGTATGAATCAAGTATAACGATATGCATTCACTCTCTTATTCAATTAGCATTCACTTAGACACGTTTCTTGTTATAGGTAATTTCTAGTTTCGCTTCGACTCTTCGGTTGCCTTTATTCGTGCTGTATCACTCCACTACTTAAGGTGAGTTCATAGCCTCGCCTTTACTCATTTAAATGCTCTATAAACCTCGCGAGGGGGATACATGCTAGTTTTACAAATTGAATACAAGTTATTTTGGTATGCTTGACCCGATTACGTGAATTATAGACATTGAGTACCTCTTGCTTTAAAAGTCCCTAATTTCATGAACCGTTAATTACGTACATGGTAAACGCTAGTATTGTGAATAGATCTATTTGGGTTTGACATACCCTGTCCAGGTGAGTAGCGCTCACTCGAATACATGTCGAATGGACACATAATATTGAGAATTAAGGTAAATAGCAAGATTACCTTCTTATGGGCATTATTTCATTTTGGTTAACGTTCGGTGTCATGAGCTCAATGCTATAACTATATTTCCTGACTTGCGTACATGGCAATGTCAATTGATGAACAATAAGTGTGTTCTACTTATTACTTATAATTATATTTCCTGACTTGCGTACATGGCAATGTCAACACATGTTTAATGCTTGTATTCAACTTTTTACTTATTAAACTCTATGAATTCACTCAACTTTATATTGACCTTTTAGCATGTTTTATCTCAGGTCCGTAAGTGGCTTCAGCTTGGATGGGTGGCGCAAGAAATGAATATCAACAAGATGGCTCATGCTTAAATAAATTTTTCATTCAATAATGTCTTGAACTTTTAAATCTATGTGAACTTTTGGGACCTTTTGCTTAACTCTGAAAATTATGAAATGTGAACTTTTTTTAAAAACGTCTCTGTTTTGAGTTCGTTTACTATAATTGTACTATGCGACTGATAAATAGCACTCCATGTTTGTAACACCCCCAACTCAAATATGGCAGCTATCGTGCTGGGGGTATTACGAAAATAGAAACCAGGCACATTTATAGTAAACGACCACAACTCGGGACGTTTGAAATGTGACCAAAACATATCATTCGATTTACAAACCGTTTAGAGTACAAGTACTCTTTAGTCAAAGTTGCAGCGGAAAAGTAAATAGAGTTTGCAGCGGAAAAATAAACAAAGTATAGCAGCGGAAA
>LBNU01034048.1:17900-39636 GCA_014162995.1 Artemisia annua
GAGAGAACGAGAGTCGTTTTGTAGCATGTTTACTAGTCGATATATACTTAAAATCATAAAATGGATTTTGGGCCGATTGGGCTAATAAATATTAAAGGCCCATTTAGTATGTAATTAGTGTTAAGTAGGATTAGTGACTTATTTAGTTTTTGTTAAACGTGTCGAGAACTTGTTTCGTCATTTGGTGAATTTTGCACTATCGTAATCATGACCATTTAATATAATAAGAAAAATTTCAAATTTTTCCGTAAAAATGGTGATTAAAATAATGACAGAGATTAATATATAATTAAACGTTTTTAATTATAGGGATTTTTGCAGTTCGCTACATGGTTGTTGTTACGTTTGGACATGGTAAAGCCGGAGACCTCAATGTTCGCCTTCTCAAAGAATGGCAACGGAAGTTCCTCTTTGGTAGAGGGCGGTATGCACTTTGGTGGGGAGTTATCATGCTACTCGATCACACGTGAAGGCCATCCATAGCGCGTGAAGGCCATGACGGGGGGTCTTGTTTGGCATGCGAAGGTGGAGGTGAAGGGTTGGTTCGGTGAAGGTCACCTAATGAGAAAAGGAAAATAGATGTTGTGTAGGGTATGTTTTGATGTTTGTGAGGTGTTTTTGTATAAAGTGATGTGTTGTTATGTGTTAAGTTAGGTGGTTACCACTATGGCTATGAGGTGGTGGGTTAGGTGGTGTGATGAAAAACTGATGTGGCACGGAGGTAGAGGTGAAGTAAGGTGACCATTACACCTAAGAATACATAACATAAATCTTTGAATATACTAAAACTATTTGGCCATGTTGTAAACATCCCATAGAGCTTTTTCATTGAATCCCTTGATGGTCCAAGATGGAGTGTTTTTACAATCTGACAGACAAAGAAAAAGTAACAAGAAAAAATAGTTTAAAAATAGTAGAAACAAAACTACAATGCTTCTTTTGGAAATAGAAATACTAGCTACCAGCATTCCCATTTTAGTGGCAAACTTGCTTGATCCTTCATGTTCCACTGCTCGTTCTATAATACAAACCAATTTCTTGTGAAATGCTTTTAAAATTAAAAGAGGCTTATAAGCAAAATAAACAAGTTGATTCGACTTTGCAACCCACTTATTAGCTTCAACTTGGTAAAAGAGTTGATAAGCAAAATTAGCAGTTCATATAAAGCAAATAAGTAGTTTATCAAAGCAACCCAAACACCCTTAAATGTCAAAACTATTCAATTTGTCGTAAGTTACTGATATATACTGTAGTAACAGACTGCGTCACTTCATCCATACTTTATGCATACTAATACATTTCTTGTGCAACAGTTTAAGCACACACTTATTTAACATACGCAACAAGAATAACAGGGTCGGTAAGGGTACTGATTAGCCACTTATAATATAGACATGTTAAATTATAAGTATCCTGCAGTATTTGTCCTATGTCAATCCATAAATTTCACCTTTATCCTTATGTTATATTATAAGGATCATGCACTTAATACATTTTATGTTAATAGTAATCTTTGTCATTATGATGGCATTGGCTAGGGCCAACAAGAATTCCATTATTGGATGTCTTTTATCAGTAGTCAAATGATATGATCAAGCTACGTAGCATAAACAAACCTAACATGGAACTCGAAAGAATAGTTACGTTAACTTCATTGGGTGCTTCATGTGGGAGTGTGTTGTAGTGCCTGTTAGGTGGTGCTGAAGATGAACTTTTTCAAGTGGTATTGAACATGACAAAGTTAGTATTTCATTTATTAACTTGAAAGAAATTGATACTTCACTAAATTTTAAAGTTATAAAAACTTGTATTAACTGTGATTACCTCATCCGTGTCATCATCAGCAGAGAGGACCGGCTGAAACCACACATCATGGTCTTAGGAATCATACCTAAATCAATTGCAAGACAAGATAAGTGATATTGGTTAATTAGACTTTAACAAACTTGAAGCAGCTTACTATATCCTATCCATGTTTAGTTTCTTGTGAGTTTGCATGTCATTTATCCTAATATATGTTGTAATAGCTACAAAGCACAACATCAATAGCTCACATATCAATAACCAATTAGGCATCAGACTCTAAGGGCCCGTTTGGTTATGGGTGTTGGGTTAGGTTTATGTAATCAAGGAAAAAAATGTTGTTTGGTTACAACTTTATGATTTGAAAAAGGGTTTGACTTCCAAAAAAATATGCTATTCAAAAGGTAAGGAGTTAGTAGGGTTTTGATTTAGGAGTGGGCCCATGTATCTTCTTTGTGTCTGTTGCTCTCTTAATCACATATTTAAAAATAATTTTAATTTAAATTATATTAGAAAATTTATTAAATAAATATAATTTCTCTATCCTAAAATTACACCAAATCCAAATCCAAATCATAAACCCACCTATATATGATGCAATATTTCTGATCAGGTTTTAATATTTCTAATAGCCTCGTCTACCTATGGTCTACCTTATGCACTCACGGGCAGTTTACTCGGTCGTGTGTAGTGTAGTAATCGGTAAAGTCGAGGTCGTCCCAAGAGCTATACGTTTGGATCCTAATTTAAGTCTATCTCATGTTTTAAAAGGGGTTTTGAATTGTATAATTAATTAATATAAATAAACATAAATGAAATGCTGAAAGTAAATTGAGTTGAAATGCAATAGGGAGAAAGTGTACTAATCTAGTTAGTCATCCTATCATGCAATGACTACATTTTCTAATTAAGCTTCATATCAAATCAAGCGGGGCATAAGATTCACTAGACTCCTCTGGTTCAATTCGTCTAGCCTATCTCCCTAGAATTCTACTCAGACACCAAAGGTCTGAATCCTTATGGCTGTCAGAGCTAACTTGTAGACTAGTTCAACTAATTAAGTGCTACTACATGCTAGATTAATTCTTTGTGTGATCCGGCCTTTCGGATCTTAAACCACACATCTAACTTCTTAAGTTCATCCAACACGGAATGTGCTCCTCTGGTCAATTCGCACACAAGGGATTGGTAGTCCTTTGGTCAATTCTTACCAACCCTCGCAACCTACTACTCTAGGGTCCTCTGGTCAATTCTCGTAGTGTAGCAAATACAACCGTTCTTCAAAACTACCGAAACTAAAAGATCTTACAAAATACTAAGCATGCAAACACTAGAGGCGATAATAAAAGCACGAAAACATAATCATAACATGTAAAGAATCATAACTAGGCTAGCACCAAAGGTGCTTAGTTTAACACCCCCAAAAATGGGTCGCGGCAGAAGATGATGTCGCTGGGGTACTACTACATTGGTACCATAACACATAGTAAAGAGAACGAATTTACCGTATCCGTTTAATTGAAATTTCAAAATAAAAAGTATTTTGTTTTACATATTTCAAATTAAATGCGGAAATGAGGACCATAAAAGAAAGTAAGTGGTCCCAAATGAATATCAGAGTAGTCTATGACCATGCCATGCCATTTGCCAAGTGCCTCCAAAGATAAATTATCGCCTTAAGAACCTGAAAATACATGTTAAAAAGTGTCAACACGAGGTTGGTGAGTTCATAGGTTTTTGATAAAGCGGTAAAAGTAATGTGAGTTCAATAGAAAGTTTTGTGACCATTGTGTCGCTTACAATGTCATAAAAATAAAGTTTACCTTCAAGTAAATTAATAATGTGGACAACAAGGTTTTTGAGTGTGAATAATTGTTCACATACAAATCAAGTTTAGTATTAGTGACCACTGCTTTACTCACAGTGTCATGAAAATTAACAGTGGAGTAGACCATAAGTATTAAGCATAAAGTTGGACCATAGGTAAAGTATGTGATCATTACAACGAATATAATGTCACAAAAGTAAAAGTTTATTACGCTAGCACTAAGTTCATGCAACCAAAGCTACGACAGTATGCATGCTCTAGAAGCATGTTAAATATAAAGGCCCGGCAAGTGTTTATCCCGATACACTTGTAATTCGACATGTTATACGTTCGCGTTTGCCTATCCGGTCAAACTGAACGGGGGAGTCACCCACAATAGATCTATTTATAACATTCGCGTTTCCCAGCAGGAATTGACGGTTCATGAGTTTGGGTATAGTGGGATTCAAGGGCTTAGGCTAATCCACGTAATAGCATAAATAACAGTTTTGGTCCATAAAAGTGTTTTGCGTATTTCTCACCCCAATTGTAAAACAAGTATAAATAGAGTGGGGCTATAAACTCACATATATGTTTCAAGCACTTGTGTCCATGTTAACAAAATACTTGTGTCCGTGAGAAAAATAATCAAGTGTGCAACCAATATACACATAAATACATTTGAATAACAAATCAAGTATTTCAGCAAAGCAGTAATGTTTGAGTAAACAATCACGCATTGAAATAACACAAGCATTGAGTTTAGTTAAAAACGAGCATGTATTCTCCCCCAAAATATTTTAAAACTAGTAAAAGTAGGGGTCATGAACTCACCTGGAACAATCGATATGATAACCAAAAAGGAAAACGCACGAAAATTCGAGGTACGGACGCTCTAACCGCAACCTAAATGATTCATGTAACACCCCGTGCCCGCTTTGACCAAAAATAAAAACTTTAACGTGAAAACGACTTCACTTTAACGGACCCTTCGTTACTCTTTTCACTATCAACAAAAATCTCTAATATTTTAGACCTTTAAACCATTTTTATATGAAACTAGACTCAATTACCTTCAAAACGCCGGGTGGCACGACCCGTGACGACTTATGGTTTAAAAGATATGATTTTTATAAGATCGACAAAAACTATAAAAATCTTATTTATACAATAACGAAAGCATATGACCATATGCTAAAATACCATATGGCCATATACTCCTTTTAAAGTTTCTGAGGTAAGCATATGGTCATACGCTGAAAATATCATATGGCCATATACTCTGGTCATAAGGCTTCTGAGGTAAGCATATGGCCATATTCTGAAAATACCATATGGCCATATACCCCCTGCAGAAACCTTATAATGAAATAGCTATATTTTGCATTTTTCTCTATTCCGGAAACCATGCTTCCAAGACTCGAAAATTAACGAAACTTTCCAGAAATCATTATACTAACATAACAAAATGTTTACATATTTACTTGACCCGTTTACATCCCAAAATGGGTATACTTACACTTAATCCAAACGTCCCTTTAACTTGACCATAAAATACATGAGCCATGTTATAACTTACCCAACCTTATCTCCATATCATCATATGATCATGTCAAGATCATATGATGAAAACCCACTTAACCCATTAACCTTTTACCACAATAATTATTATAACTCAAGATTAGAGTTACTTACTTGTGGAGATCATAACTAGGAAGGACTATGGACAATAAATCTTCATCATCATCTTCTTCTTCTTAAGCCATCATCTCACTTTTCCCTCTCTTTTTCTTTCCACAAAACCGGACTTCCACCTCCATCTAAATAATGGAGGAAAAGTCTAGAGAATCCTGGATATATTAAGCTAGATGGCAAGTTTGGCCATTTGGCAAGATTGGCCCCTCAAGTCTCATTCCTTCTTATTTAGCCACAACTAACTTATAACACATTGAGCATATGACAAGTCAAGCCCATGAAGTCTATTCCCTTTCTAATTGNATCATCATCATCATACTTCCTAACCATCATCATCAAGACTTATTAACACAACATATCATGATCAAGGGTTATTAAACCCATCTAAACTTACCCAACCTTATCTCCATATCATCATATGATCATATCAAGATCATATGATGAAAACCCACATAACCCATTAACCTTTTACCACAATAATCATTATAACTCAAGATTAGAGTTACTTACTTGTGGAGATCATAACTAGGAAGGACTATGGACAATAAATCTTCATCATCTTCTTCTTCTTTTTAAACCATCATCTCACTTTTCCCTCTCTTTTTCTTTCCACAAAACCGAACTTCCACCTCCATCTAAATAATAGAGGAAAAAGTCTAGAGAATCCTGGATATATTAAGCTAGATGGCAAGTTTGGCCATTTGGCAAGATTGGCCCCTCAAGTCTCATTCCTTCTTATTTAGCCACAACTAACTTATAACACATTGAGCATATGACAAGTCAAGCCCATGAAGTCTATTCCCTTCCCAATTGTGCCACACAAAACTTTCCATAACCCATATAACACATTCTTTGACTAGCGGGTTTGACCAATATGCAACATTTGTTGACTAACCAATCACGTAAGTTCTTAAGTCCATTTCATCTAGGGTGGGGTCCAAGTACCCGGGAAACGAGTCTAACAATTCTACCCCCTTATTTAGATTTCATCCCCGAAATCTCTCGTCTGTAACTATCCAAGACTAATTCACAACATACACTCATTCTCATACTTCGAATCTTTAGACATTTCTTTGCAACAATCTAGGTGATCTTGCAATTCAAACCTTACTATAACACAATCATTACTCAATATCCATTATAAACAACACTTAACATCACAAAATTATTTAAAATTTCCAACAATGACGACTTGTCAATCGGAGGAAATCTACTATTTAANTATCTCGTCTATAACTATCCAAGACTAATTCACAACATACACTCGTTCTCATACTTCGAATCTTTAGACATTTCTTTGCAACAATCTAGGCGATCTTGCAATTCAAACCTTACTATAACACAGTCATTACTCAATATCCACTATAAACAACACTTAACATCACAAACTTATTTAAAATTTCCAACAATGACGACTTGTCAATCGGAGGAAATCTACTATTTGACTTTATATAAATCAAACTTCAACACTATTTCCATGTCATTCATAAATACACTAACATGACCTTAAGTCATATACCGGCCAATTTCGTATTTTACATAATACCAACACGTATCTACTTCCAAAAACCGGTGACTTATCTCAACATTTATACATAGTACCATATAAACGGTATTTCAAAATCTTTCTCACGCATCACTTAAGCAACATTTCTTATTAAATCTTGGGAATGCTTACCCATTATCTTATCAATCTTAATGCACAAACTCATTCTACGCGTCTATCTTGTTTTAGTTTTCACTTCCTCACTTCTCTACTCGTATTCATGTCATGTCGGCTACACGTAAGCCCACTTGTTTATAACTCTTTACTCACATAAAAAGGCGTCCCAATCTATGTAAGTAAGGAATTATAAACTTATGGTTCGGCGATTTACAATTTCTTTATTTAAATGAAGAGGCGTCCCAATCCATGTAAATAAGGAGATTATAAATCATCATACTCACGTATTGCCGACACAACAATCGTACTTACTTCACTTTCCATCTTTTCTAGCTTTGGATCCACCTTATTCAATACGCTTAACCCTCGCGGTTGAACCTTTTCCAAAATGCCCAACCCTCGCGGTTGAACCTTATCTAATATGCTCAACCCTCGCGGTTGAACCTTTTCAAATATGCTCAACCCTCGCGGTTGAACCTTATCCAATAGTTAGCCCTTGAGAATAACTAAATTACACTTAGAAATGGATCCAAGCTATGTTTTACTTTAACATCTTTCATGTACTTTTATCATTAAGTAAATACTATCATTTCAACACTTTTCATTGCCTTAAGCAATTTCAACCTTTGCTTCCATGTTTACTTTGACAAGTTTCTATATAACACTTGTTGATTTTTATTATGCTTGCATTCCACAATGCAATCTATCATTTATCCGTCAACCCCAAGTTGACTTACACTTTCATTAAATGCCATCATCACATTGTCCTATTCAATTCTTTAATGCAATTAAATTGTGCATTTTATCATCATACATCTTTCAATATTTTAACATGATTCGATTCATGTTTGCAATTCATTCTAGCGCACTTCACATCACTTATGACTTCTAGCGCAATCTATATCTCATTCATCACTTCTAACCATTACGCTTAACCATTTCTTACTAACGCATTTTACTTATCATGTTTTATATGTTACATGATCTCATCACATCTTAACTATACTCGTTAACTTTCTCACATATCAATGTTTTCCTTTATCTTTTCGACCACAACTAGGTCATCATATACATTCGGCAACTGTACATTATATTGGACATAGTCCATGCTTCACACGACTTCCATCATCAATCATATTTGCTCAAAAAGCATTCATACAATATATAATATCTATTCACTTTCCAATATCGTTACTACCGCTCACATAATCACATAATATCCACCGACACTATCCGAGGTGGACTTACATCAAATAAAGCTTAGACATACAATAGCTACTACCATAGACTTAGCATCACATAAACAATAACATTCAACACTTATCCACAAAGTGTTTAAACATTCATAATCATAATCAAATCATATAGTCTATGGCTCATATCACCTCGCACAATCAATCTATGTCTAAGCCTCAATATTCTAATGAGCGGCAAGAACTAGTCTACCTTATAACTAAGGCATCATACAACTTTCAATTCACTTACTAGCCCATCTCTAATACCACATAGCAATTCTACTCGCATTCTATTACTCTAACTCTATCATACATTCACATAATCGCAATACAATCACCAGCACCAACCGAGGTGCACGACCAACTAAGCATTCAAATACTTTAAGTCCTCCACGGACTTATATCTCATACACATCAACACTATATCATACATCCATCACTTATCATCTATAAGTTCAACTAGCATAAAACATAATCCGTCTCATACTTAACTATTATGTCCCCGCATCTCTAGTACTTACGCTCAACGCTTCTACGAGTGGTTTAAGACTAGGCAACCTATAGTGGAAACCTAATATTTAAACCGAAGCTCTGATACCAAGTTGTAACACCCCGTGCCCGCTTTGACCAAAAATAAAAACTTTAACGTGAAAACGACTTCACTTTAACGGACCCTTCGTTACTCTTTTCACTATTAACAAAAATCTATAACATTTTAGACCTTGAAACCATTTTTATATGAAACTAGACTCAATTAACTTCAAAACGCCGGGTGGCACGACCCGTGACGACTTATGGTTTAAAAGATATGATTTTTATAAGATCGACAAAAACTATAAAAATCTTATTTATACAATAACGAAAGCATATGACCATATGCTAAAATACCATATGGCCATATACTCTGGTCATATGGCCATATTAAGGTTTCTGAGGTAAGCATATGGCCATATTCTGAAAATACCATATGGCCATATACCCCCTGCAGAAACTTTATAATGAAAAAGCTATATTTTGCACTTTTCTCTATTCCGGAAACCATGCTTCCAAGACTCGAAAATTAACGAAACTTTCCAGAAATCATTATACTAACATAACAAAACGTTTACATATTTACTTGACCCATTTACATCCCAAAATGGGTATACTTACACTTAATCCAAACGCCCCTTTAACTTGACCATAAAATACATGAGCCATGTTATAACTTACCCAACCTTATCTCCATATCATCATATGATCATATCAAGATCATATGATGAAAACCCACTTAACCCATTAACCTTTTACCACAATAATCATTATAACTCAAGATTAGAGTTACTTACTTGTGGAGATCATAACTAGGAAGGACTATGGACAATAAATCTTCATCTTCTTCTTCTTCTTCTTCTTAAGCCATCATCTCACTTTTCCCTATATTTTTCTTTCCACAAAACCAGACTTCCACCTCCATCTAAATAATGGAGGAAAAGTCTAGAGAATCCTGGATATATTAAGCTAGATGGTAAGTTTGGCCATTTGGCAAGATTGGCCCCTCAAGTCTCATTCCTTCTTATTTAGCCACAACTAACATATAACACATTGAGCATATGACAAGTCAAGCCCATGAAGTCTATTCCCTTTCTAATTGTGCCACACAAAACTTTCCATAACCCATATAACACATTCTTTGACTATCACTTTGACTAGCGGGTTTGACCAATATGCAACATTTGTTGACTAACCAATCACGTAAGGTCTTAAGTCCATTTCATCTAGGGTGGGGTCCAAGTACCCGGGAAACGAGTCTAACAATTCATATGTCTTAGGTTCGCAAACAAGGTCATACATGCAAGTTCATACACTATGTTATCACTTGTACATGTTTGTTGTAATATTTATCATCAAAAATGTAGTTGCATCAATGTGTTCTTTTATTAAGAAAATCACCCTTTTTAGAAAACGCAACTTGTTAATCTCGTGATTAAGCTATGGTCATCTTGTTAATAAGTATTTTGAAAACCTCTAACGCGCCTAACAAGTTTACACAGTGGCGGATCTAGAAATATGAAACAGGGTATGCACCATTTTAATAAAATCTTTGTTGTAAAAATTTTGGTTCCCGGGTTGGTTTTTTTCCCCCTCCCTTAAAGACAACTAACTTTGTTTATATAAGGCGACAAGAAAAGCAACTCACGAATATACCACTGACAAAGCTAATCTCGATTTATTTTAAAATGAACCCAAGTTATGAAAAATTGTTTTGGTTTATCAAATTAAGGTAATTCTAGATTAAATTGGCTTTTTAGTTTCAATCTTTAATCATAAATCATTGTAACCAGGTATGTACAAAGAGGTCAGCAACATCTAAAAATAAAACCCTCTTAAGTAAAGCCACTTATGTACTAAAAAGTAAAAACATATAATGCACTAAAGAAAACAAATATCAAATACCTGATTCCTAAGTAAATAAATAATAAAATAGTATACAAAGTACCAAATAAATCTTTAACATTATGTGGGCTGGCCCTGGTAAAAACTAGTACTGTAATAAATTTTTAGTTGGCCCACATCTCACTACCTTCATCCATTTCGTCATATCGTCTTCTTCAAAACAGCGGCAGACAAAAAGTTTTAGACGAACCTTTTCTTTTGCATTAATTTCAAATTTAAGTATTGGAAAAGTATGAACAATGGTCAGTTGGATCAGGGTATGCACGTTAGTTATTCTGGGTGTGCACTCTTTGTAATTTTTATAACAAAACTGTGAAACTATAATTTTTTAACACTGCATCAAGGAATCGCAGGGTATGCACGTGCATACCCTGTGTTGGCTGTAGATCCGCCCCTGAGTTTACATAATGTTCTACCATTTTCGTTTACGTCATTTTAGCCAAAATACACCCTAAAGTGTCCAAAATCCACTTTAAATATGTTCCATCAGCTTTTCTAATAGCCAAATAATAAGCTGTCAAATGTATATGTCGTCGTAATTCCTTTTAGGCTATAACTTTCTCGTCGTAGCTCCGTTTCTTAAGTTCTATATATCCTCGGATTCGTATTTAAGTGTACTAACTGATTTTTAGTGTCTCGGAACACCTAGTTAGCCTAATGTCCGTTTTTACTCTTTGAAAAACCCTTAACAGCTTACTATTTTCAGAAAAACAACTTTTGACATTAAATCTTAAATATGGCGTAGTTTCTTCGTTATTTATACGTTTTAACCCATTCAAGCGGCCATGTTCTTGTAATAGAGTCTATTTTCTATATTTTTACTCAAATCTTACATCCAAGCTACTGAGTTTTCTGTGTAAATCGAAATGGGACAGCCTTGTACAAAAGTGTTTCGAAATGTATTTTCTAGTTTCTAAATCATACCAAATCACTTTCAATCACTATAAAAACCATTCTAGCTTTACCACAAACTTGTCAAGGGTGTCATGGAACTTAAGTATTCATAAAAATGAAGGTTATTAAAATCATAGCTAGTTGTCACTAATATATTTAAGAAATCACAAACATGTACTAAAGTGATAACAATACATATGCAACCATGCAAATATCATTCTAGGAAATGAAATACTCATAAGTAATGTAAGGTTATGAATAATAGCTTGGTGGCTTACTTGAAGTGAAGAGTAGGATGGAAAGATGAGAAACACTAGCTTAAACTCAAACCAACTTTTCTAAACCTTAAGGAACACAAGAGCCCTAATATTCTTGAACTTATGAAATTAAACTCCTTGCTTTCTCCCTTTTCCCTTATGGTTCGTATAGTATGTATAGTAGTGAGAGTGTTGTATTTTATTTTATTTTTTTGTAAGTAACCAAATGTGTTATGCATGTATATATGTATAGAAATGTTTTCAAAGAGTCAAAGATATTTCTTGGTCTTGGTCTTGTGGTCTAGCCAAAATTTAGGGGAAAGGGGAAACAAGAATTGTGGTCAAGCCTCCAAAAATTAATTATATGTCTCCTAACTTGAATACTTAGAAACTTGGTCAATGATTTTAGTTTGAGTATGGTTATTAAAACACATGGGGGAGGGCGACCATATGTAGAAAAAATGGAAGTAGTAGGTTAAATTTTATATAAAATGTGTAAAATGAATGTATTGGGTATTAAAAATATGTATTGGGTATTGGTTTGGTGGTTAACAGTAAATACGTATAGTTAAGTGGGTTTAATACAATAGTTATAAAAGTGTAAGATTTTATTTTATTTTTTATTTATTTATTTATTTTTTTTTTTTTGCTCTTTCGTAGTAATTTAGGGAATGTGAGAATGTATTAAAAATAATCGTTGGGAATGTCGGGTACATTGTTCATTTAAATCGCGGAAAGCGTTTATTAACTTAATAAACATAAGTAAATAAAGGAATTGTTTTGGAGATAAAAATTTTAGAACCGGAGAAGGAGCAAGGTATTGTGATGTTGTTAAATATATCCTAAAGTCGTAGTGCTCATGGAAGGTATTCTAAATTTCACGTTTATTTAACTAAAAAGTTATACGTAAAAAGCGTTCTTGTAAATTTTAAAGTAATAACTTAGAGTTTGGAAATAAATTTTGACGTGGAAAATTACGGGTTGTTATACTTAGCCGATTATATTAAAAAGTACATAAGATTCAATGTTTTGCATGGTAATGAAAGACATAGAATCAAAAATGTAATTTGAATACAAATGACTAAAACTTATGGATGTTATGGCATGATTTCTCCCTTGGAAAATGCTCCGTATGTTGCTGGAGATCGTTCTTGTGGTACCCTACTTCGTTCTTTGGCTTTTATGGTGTGAAAGATATGTAAAATGTAGGAAATAGAGTTTGTATTTATAGGCCCGACCAAACTACGGCGTAACCTCTAGGTTTGGTTACGCCGTAACTAGTGTAACTTCAAATGATCTTATCCTTTTGGCATTAAAAAATAAAATAAAAAAAAAATAATAAAAATTTAAACTTTACCACTTTACAACCTTATAAATATCAACCTCAAACACACTTTTAAATAGGGGAAAGCAAGAAAACCGAAAAACCGAACCAAAACCTAAAAAAACAAAAAAACCCGCCCCCAAAAAAACGAACCAATTATAAAACCGATGGTGCGGTTTTGGTTTTTTAAAAAACCGAGAGTTTTGGTTCGGTTTTTGGTTTTACATGAAAACCCAAACCGAAAAAACCGAACCGCCACATACTAATATTCGTAAAACTAATAAAAAATTGTATACGTATTAGTTTTGATACAAGTAATCACCAAAGTCCAAAATATTCAACTTACATGTATACGTATTAGTTTTCTTTATTTCATATATGTTCGCACATCTCATCTTTATATACTTATTAGGTTTTGGATGTTCAAAAAATAACCGTATTCGGATATCCCAAATATTGATCAAAATTTATTAAAATGTTGGGTTTTATGAAATATCAGTTTTGGAACTCATAAATGTTTTCCGAAAATTATATATATTTGGATATTCAGATGTATAAAACTGTTATCTGAAATTTCGGATATCCGAATTTAAATAACTTAGCTAAAATAATAGGTCTAACATAGAACCATCAACTCAAATTTCGGATATCCGAAAACCGAAAAAACCAAAAACTGAACCACAAAAAACCAAACACTAAACCGAACTTTTGGTGCGGGGTTTGATTTTAAGAAACTTGAAGCCGAATCTTCGGTTCGGGGTTTGGTTTTAGACAAAACCGCTCCAAACCGTCCCATGCTCACCCCTACTTTTAAACAGACAATTCAAACAACTTCTCATCGATATTCATCATGATAGTGTACTTTCAAAAAGAAATTGGTTCAGATAGACGTACGACTAGATTCTTTCCAAATGGAATAATAGGGTTCGTTGTAGGGTTGAGGTATTATAATGTTTACGTTTTATTATTAATGAAGTTTAAAATTTGTTGTTTAAAATATTTGAATAAAAAAAATTAACTTGGTCGCCACTGTGGCAACTTGGTCGTCGTCAGGTCGTTGTAGAGAGAAAGCTACGTGGCAGCAGGTCACCACTGTGGGTAGCCTTACGGTCTAATTGTGGGATAGGGGTACTCTTGTGTAGGTGGAACCCCACAGTTTCTTCATTTGGTATTCCTTGTAAAATGGTGAATATACCTTTAAGGAAATAAAATAGGCACTTGTTAGGCCAATATCAGTGTCTCGACTGTGGCAGATTCTTTGCATCGAATGGTTGGGAAATACCCCGTATGATTCTAAAGTGATATTTTGACTTTTTAGTAACAAAATTTGTTCTTATCTAAAATAAAAAATAAAAAAAAAAAATAAAAAAAAATTGGGAAAGTATGTGGTAGGTTCATATCTTTGAAAATTATTTATTAGGCGCGATCATTAAATTGCATGTTTCACACCTCATTAAATTGCATGTTTGTTTAATAAATAAATAAATAAATAAATTGCATGTTTCACACCACTAACTAGCTAAGGCTCTTGTTTCTCAAATAACCTTGAATTCACTGCCTCACATCATCTAAACGTTTTTTAGGGAGTGTTTGTCTAAGTTTATGCCTTGAGCTTAGGCTTATATTTTATAAACACTTTGTCACTTAAGCTAGCTCAGAGATATACTTATTCTTCTTATTATTACTGTTTTACATTTTCATTTTCTAACTAGATCTTGCAGTAAAAATAAAATATAATCACTTTGGGCTTATGCTCATAAAACCCTAAAAAGTTTAGTTTTATTTATATAACCACTCAAATACAAGCTACAAAATTTGGGCTTATCCATTGTATAAGCTTAACCAAACACAAAATAGTTATTTGTTTGTTGATATATCTGTTTCTTGTTGGTTAATTGATGTATTTATACTTTTCTATTATCAACGTTTGTATGTTTATTAAAGTTGGTTACATTGTGTCTGTCTAGTCAAGTTGTTGTTCAAAATGGCGGACTTTGAATACATTAAAAGGCGTTTTTGGCTAAGCTTATTCCTATGAGCTTATATTTATTAGGGGCGAAATAAGTTATTAAGCATAAGCTACTCAAATGTGGACTTGAGAATGTAAACACCCATTTTGTTTTATTCTTAATGTTTTACCCGTTTCATTGTTTCATTTTGTAGCAGCTAATCATTTCGTAATCCATGCAGAACCTTTCACAGCTCCATTACTTGCAAAGTACCATCATCCTCTTTTGTAACAAAGTCCCAAAAATCAATAATGTCGGATAACATACCTTTTGAAATCCAAGAGGAAGTCATGAAACGGCTTCTTGTCAAATCACTGCTTGAGTTCAGATTGGTTTCAAAAGCATGGAAATCTCTCATCCAAAGCTCTAAGTTTATTCGTGATTACCAAGTCTTCCACCTCAAACAACCTCACATCGTCTACTAATAGGTTATTGTAGTCAAGGTGACCAATGGGAGAAAAACTATGTTTCGACCGCAGAGGCTTCCCATGACTATTCCTATGTCCGTTAAAGAAGTTTGCTATCCAATGAAAGTATGTACCTCTTAAGGTTTGTTTTGCTTTTATAACGGTTTTGGACGTCCATATCAATCTCAAACAAAGAGAGCCGTTCTTTGGAATCCAACAGTTAGAAAGTCGGTTGATATTGACCTACCTAATGTGTTAGATCCTTCAAGGTACTATAAAACGGTTATTGGTTTTGGGATTTGTCCTCGCACTTGTGACCTTAAGTTTGTCAAGATTATCTCGCCGCAGGGATTGGATATTGATGTTATTCCTATGCAAGTTGAGGTCTTCACATTGGGATCTGCAGATGATTGGAGAAGTCCATCTAGCAACAACATGCCTCGTAAATCAATTGGGTTTACACATACACATGTAGTTATAGACAAGTTTATATATTGGCTTGCTTTTGATCACGGGGTTGATGTGAATGGTAAAAATCTATATGATAAACNAATCTCAACAAAGAACAGACTGTTTCAAATGCTGAAGTACGTAAATATATACATACAAATCATTTAGATTATCATGTACATTAGCTCGTTGAGGTATCCGTGACTGTCATACTGATGCATGTATGTTTATGTAAATTTGATCAGGAGGGTCATTTTACGGACCAATACTTTAACTTTGACAACGCAGACAAGAATGCTGACGAGTTTTCCTTAGATGATTTTGTGGAAGGTGAATATATACATGACAAGGATGGGAAGACAGAAGGTTTTGCTGCAGAAATGGTTGTTCCTGGTTGTAATCCGGTCAACAAGCAAGACATACCCGTGTCTAACCAAGATTCTACAGAATGGTGATCCAAAATCTTTTACACCAGCATTCACTATTAACACGTCAAATACATTGATAAGAGATGTACTTGGATTCAGAGGTAGTGGTGAACCTGTATATATAAAGGAAACAGACTTGAAAGAGGATGAAATTTTTGTTTATGAACCCAACTTAAAAGAAATCAAGCTTATTGGGATTCTTGGAGCATTATATTCATTATTTGTGCATTCCTACGCTGAAACACCGTTGTTGTTTGATCATTAAAATAATGACAATGCTTCTCACTTTTTTTCTGTGAACATTATGCATATTTGATAATCTTGTTGAAAATGAAGTAATTTATATTAGACTAGCTTCATGACCCGCCCGATGGGCGGGTTCGCTTCATGATATTGTTTGACGAAATCTAACTGCACATAAATAAATAATGAAATCAGCAAATATGATAAACAAAATAACTGGAAACACAAAGACAGTGTTCATAATAATCATTTCTAAATATATATGTCATCTACATGTATGATGACAAATACAAATCCAAGATTGTTACTGCGAGATAACAGTTCGTGGACTTATGAGTAATAAGTTGATGAATGCAATAACCGATTTATGTTGGTCGTACAACAATTGCATTTGTTGCCATGGCATAAGTTCCTTTAGTCAGCTTAAAACAAATATAACATGCTTTTAGGAGGTTATATTTACAGCAACCCTTAAGCTAAACTGGTGGAGGTCTTCTTGTTTTTTTAACATCACTTCGTTGCTTTTAGTATAATGAATGCTAACTCACAAAATAAAAATTCTTGCTTAACTTAAGTATTGAAAACAAACATCGCCATCTCTTAAGTGATTTCCATACATCATCGCTTATAGGCTTTGTAATGTCCTTCAAAATGATTTAATATCATGGCTAAAAAACCCATAACAGAAGTTTGGGTAACATATGTTGAGTATACAATCTCTAAATAACATTGCAAGGTTGGTATTTATAGTGTAACTATGACTTTTATGAGTTCTAAGGACTTACAGAGTTGGTTGGTCAAACTATAAGTGTTAAAGTTATGTAAATGGTTATAAAAAAATATGATGGCAGACTTAAAGGACTAAAGTTGTAAAGTGTTATTTAAGTTAGAAAGTTTGGTATGGCCAAAATATAAAGAATAGAACTTGAAGGGCTAAAGTTGCTAAAAGGCCAAAGATTTGACCCTTCAAAATGAAGAAAGTCTTATACTTTCCACTATATTCCATTAAGTTCGAGGTTCTTATATGTGTGTGTATGTGTCGACTTAGACAAAGGGAGGGAAAAAGCTATGAAGTCTTGAAGACCAAAGTCACGAAGAATTAAGGTATTAATCTAAGAATAAGTCCATAGAGATGATTCTCTTACAAGTAAGCAATCTAATCTTGAGTTAAATTGTAATTAAGAAGTTAGGGTTCATGAACCCTAATTTGGGAATTGGGTAAAAGATGGTTATACGCTAATTAAAAAAGTTATAATGATTATGGGATAAGTTTTATTGATTTAAGTTAATAGTTTTATAGGATTAATTATCATATAATCATTATATGATTATGTGATAGTTAGAGGTGTCTAAAGAGGACTTATGGTTGTAGCAACCATGATGTAGTTAATTAACTATGTGTTTATGCTTCTAGTGATTTGGCTTATATTGCAAGGGTGGAGAATGATGATGTAGATGATAATATTCTTGATTTAATTAGCTTGGAATCAAGGTAAGTAAACCGGTTATAAGATGATGTTATATTGATTCATTATATTATGTGTTATATGATAACGACATGGAATGGTTTGGAATGTTTGTGCTTATGTGAAAACGGAATATAAGGTTATTGTGACATAGCTTGCAAAGGATGTGTTAGTTGGAGTGTGTTTAGACGAAGTTGGGATAGAATAGTGATGCCTCAAGTAATTGAAGGTATGTGTTAATGCTTAATGTTGTAATGGATTGATGGATTATGATATGTAATGTGTGAATGATTTATGATATTATGTTATAATCGTTTTACTTACTAAGCCTCGTGCTTACGGTCTAGATGTTTACCATGTTTGTAGATGCTCATGCCAAGCTGGTAAAGCTCAGACTAAGGCTTATAGATTGTTAAGGTGGATGGCAGAAGGTTACGACAATATTTAGAAGGGCTTAGTATAGCATACCGAGCTCGAAGTAATGTTGTACCCCGTTGGTATTTTAATGGTTTATAAACAAGTTGTCAAGTGTCCAAGCTTATGTCATAATTGTTATAGTATTTTGGTTGTCAAGTTGTGTGCTATAGTGGGTTAAAGTTTAGTATGCAAATGGGTCAAAACGGGTGTTTGGCATAATACTCGTTACTTTGTAAAGTACATTTCCGTGGGTCGTTATGACCAAGTTAATGTATGAAAATGAAGTTATGATGTGTTAATGATTTTTGGAAGTTTTCACGTGGTGTCGTTTTCAGGAAGTTAGTTTTTGGGAAATTGTGCAAAAGTTCTTCCATGAGGCCTTTTATTTGATAGGTAACATCGCCAAAACGTATCATCAGATTTGACTACGAAGGAAGGAACTCGGCAGAAGATCGGTCAACCCATAAACTATAGATCTTAAGATCTATGCTCAACCCATAAATTTTAGTTTAAAAGGTTATTCCCTAAGCATAGATCTTAGCATAAATCTTTCAGACTAGAAAGTTGATTTCAAGGAGTTCTTCATTTGGCATATATCTCATACCATAATTTTTATAAAGGGTTTTCAGATTTTGGTTATCTTTGAAAAATCATATCTTTTAAAACATAAGTCACCATGGGTTGTGGTCACCCGTAATTTCGAAGGTAAATTAGTCTAGTTTCATTTAAAATATTCTTAAGGTATGAATGTTTATGGAATGTTTGTCAATGGTTAACAGAGTAACAGAATGTCTGATAATGTTAAGTCGTTTCTGCACAAAAGTTTCAAATTTTGAGTATTTAAAGTCTTGTCGTTCACGGGGTATAACACAAACACCAAATCTCTGCAAAATAAAGTAACCTCATTGGAATTAACTCATAAAAGAACCCCAAAAGAACTTATCATAATTACAATCAACTGATAAGGGGAAATACAAAAACTTGCTTCAAATGAAGATGGAAAAAGGTAGAATATTTTACTCTACCATTCCAACAACGCATATATGAACTAATAGAAACTTGTTACAGATAAACCTGTTACAAACAAATAAAAAATGTATTATAATTGAATCGGAAAAAAAACACCTTACTTTTTTTTAACAGAAAAAAAACGCAGTACTTACCGATTAGTAAAATCCCCAATTATTTTCCTACGGTTCTTTATCTAGTCTTTTCATACGATTCTTGTTATAGGTTTCTTCCAATGTTGAAAGCATAGAAAGGATTTTTTGTTTGTATGTGACTTAATGAAAAACGTTAAACGGGCTCAAATATATGATTTCAATTTAACCATAAGTGGTGTTTTTGAATCGGTATTGTGGGTTGTTAATGAAATTCGCGTTTTTAAATATGTGGTGATTTTGAATCGGAAAAGAAGGAAACTGTTATTGTTGTGGTATTAATTATGATGTTAATGGCTTAACAAAAATAATGTGAAGAAGCAACGTATTGAAGAAGACACCGAAATACTGTGATGTTAATGGTATTAATTGTGATTATGTCAAACTATTATTTTGGTCGGTTTTGAATGGGATGAAGAAACTGAATATTGATTTTGGAACGCGTCTTCAATACTTTACAAAAAAAGTCACCAAGGAGCGTTTTTGAAGTTACAGAGTTTAGTTTCTATCGATTAGAAAAGCTATTGCATTAAGGTGTTGTACATAGGCTCTATAAAAGGAATGCCAGATCATAATATTTATTGCGTTTTTAATGAGGTGTGCTTTAGGGTGCTTGTTTGTAGGATACTTAACATTAAACGATGACATTATTGGATTGGATAATCATAACACAAAAAATCAGTTGCTCTAGTGGCTGGAGAGTTTGTTGATTGTCGAAAGCAATCAAGGTTTGATTATTGGCAACTCTATTTTTAATTCACACGTCCAATAAATTAATCTTTCTTTGCCTCATGAGTGCCATAGCCTATTATATAATGTAGGATTTATATTTTAAAATAATAATTGTTTTTTCCTCTTCTTATTTTCTTTCAAACCAAACCCTTTTACAAACCGAACACACCATAAGAATAAGAATTGAATAAATGTATTTTGTTATAACAACTAAGGGGCCGTTTGGTATGTCTTCATAAATGACAATGGGTATGAATTTTGATACGAAGTGGAATGACAATAGATTTATTATTACCAATATGAATGTTTGGATTGAAAAATGCAATACGGGTATGATATTTTTATAACCCGCTTTAGCTTTCTATCCGATTAAAACATCAATATGTAAAGCCTAAACAACAAATCAATAAAAGAGGGAAAAATGTTTTCATTTACAACACAAAACAATTGGTACTTTAGTTAAACATCAATATGAGTTACCATAAGGATGTTTTCAATAATAGTGGTAAAACTTGTAGTAGATCGATTATATTTATCATCTCATCACTTTACAGAAATATAAGAATATAACTAAAAAGACAGAAAGTAGGGAGAAAAAAAAAAAAAAAAAAGGGCAGATTAAAAAAACCATATAAGAAATACCCCATTGTTCATTTCACCTTATAGTCTTTATTTCAAACTTGGACTACTAATTTTAATTACATTATGTTATTGATTTCATTTGATTTGTGAATTAATTTAATAATTAGTATTAACCATGAATAATCATGGGAAAAAAATTAGAAGTGAATGAAGATTGAAGAGAGATACAAGAAAGGTAATTTATTATTATTATTATTATTATTATTATTATTATTATTATTATTATTATTATTTTATTTTTATTTTGTAATAAATAAAGAATAAGACGGCCCCACACGTATAAATTACAAAAGGTGTCATCTTAGAGGATAGATTCCATTATGTTATACTCAAAATTTCTGTCAAACATTTGATATGCCTATGATTGTTTAACCATCATTAAAAAACCCATGTACCCAACAACTCTTAAAATCTAGTCTACTACTCCATCTGTCCCAAAATTATTGTCTTCCGACAAAAAACACACCGTTTAAGAAAAACATAATTACTATTGCTTTTTCTCTATTATTTTTTGCAGAATGACAGTTTTACCCGTACTTAAATAATTAATATCTTATTTAAAGGTTGTAATATTAATTTCAACCAAGGGTAATATTGTAAACTCGATTAAACTTTTCTATTTATTTTTAGTAGTGGACAATTAAATTTAGACATCCCAAAAAGAAAAC
>LBNU01034049.1:8806-20037 GCA_014162995.1 Artemisia annua
ATTAAAACCCAGAAAAGAAAAATACAAAAATATAAAACCTATAAAAAACCATAAAAATCAGAAAAACTCAAAAATACCAAAAATAATTTGTTTCTTAGGCATGTCTTCTGGCATCGTCAGAAGTTCAAAATGTTTTCAAACCATGCCTATATGGCTTGCAGTTATTTTAGACTGCAACCCGTGCTTAAATTATGGCTTGTAGTTACTTCAGACTGTAACCCGTTCATAAAATTATGGTTTGCTATTACTTCAGATAGCAACCCGTTTTTCTAAATCCGTGAAAAACACGTTATCATGTTTTCACTGTGTGCGGATTATCCGAAAAGTTGTACGCTTCAGTGCAAGCTTTCTAGTAAAAGAAGAGAAGTCTTCTTTTCCCAAAATCTCTTTCTTCTAAAATTCTTTAAAAGAGATTTTGTGGTGTACAAGGTGGCCATCGGTCTTAAATTTTATCGAATACGTTACCACTCATTTTAATGGCTATTAAACGTTAAAAATTGAAAACGGGCCATTAATTGAGGGGAGCGCATTTGCTCAAAATTTCTGCACCTTTAAAAGCTTTGTGCACCAGCCACAGTGAAATTCAAAAAGTGTCTCATATCAGTGAAAGTTTAAAACTTTATCACATTTCTCTCCAAAGTTTCTTCGAAAATAATTTAAATCAATTGGGATCACAAAATCTCAAATGATTTGAAATTTTATGATCGGGGGAGAGAATGTGATTTAAATAAGAAAACTGATTTAAATGTGATGTTTTTGGAACTTAAAAGAATGTTTTTGAACTGACGAGAACGCTCCCTTATGTGCTAAAATGTTAAAGATTTTGGATTTTAATCAAAGCACATATTGAGGGGGAGCAAGTGATTAAATGTGATGTTTTTTGGACTTAAAAAGAGGTTTTTGGACTCAAAAGATCGCTCCCACATGTGCTAATTTTTTTTTAAATATTTTGATTTATATACAAAGCACATATTGAGGGGGAGCAAGTGATTAAAAATGATGAATAAAACGATCTCGTTTGTAAGCTCACCCGTATGTGCCAAAATTTTAAAAACTTTCAAAATCGATTCAATCAATGTGCACATATTGAGGGGGAGCAAGTGGCTAAGAGTCTTTTGTAGGTTTTTACAAAATCAAGAAGAAACCGTGAAATGATTATAACTCAGAATTTGACTCATGAATTGACGAAACGTGAAAAGTCGTGAATCGAAAAGACTTGTCCTGGCCATAATTTCAAGCTGGTCTAACCAGTGATGTAAACGTGTCTCGAAGAGGACTAGTCAAAGTAGAAAGTACCGTTTCGAGAAACTCTTTTTAGATGTATACTTTGACGGGTCTAACTTCCTCTTCAAGGAATGTTAACAACATCAAGTTAGTTATTAGGGCTAGTTATCACCTAAAAGCTGATAATGGATCCCTTTAACTAAGCAACGTAAACGTGTCCCTAGGGTATATGTCTATTAAGAATAGATCAATTCAAAAAGTGCAACTCACCCCGACATGTGCTAATTTCTTTCTACCTACTATGGGCACATGTTAAGGGGGATCATTTGAAAAATGATAAAACTCTCAAAGTGTTAACAAAATGTGTTTCTTAATCATAAACACTTTGAGAGAATTTTCAAAGATTTGGTTATATGGCGAATGTGGAAAAATACCAAAAGACCGACCACTTTAATTTAAAGAATGGAGTTATAAGGATGGTAAGGTTAGGTATATGTTCCCATGATCCACCAGAACCGGAGGGATCTTCCCAGGGACAATCCAATAGATAGAATAGAAGTCTTTAGGAACAATTGAAAAAAAGGAGAAAAGTGAGAAAGGGAAGAGTGCTGACTGAGACTGAGCTAGGACAGGAACAAACCCAAAAAGGTTCTAGTAATGAAGTCTCGGTAAGCACTGAAGGGGTTGAAGAATTAAAAAGAAATGAAATGAAAAAGGGTGAAAAGAAATAGCCCTTCAATTATTCAACCTTAGGGCAGAAACCGGGTTCAATTCATATGCTACTGATTGTTACCAAGGTAACATCGGTATTGAAGATAAAGACGTCATGGACCCAGTGACGCACTGCACTAAACCTCCCAGCCACTCAAGTTCTCTTAAAATAGCTTGTTTCATTCTCACGAGGAACCGGTGTAAACTATCGACTAGTCTCTTAGAGCTAGTTGATATTGAAACAGGAGACCCCTCCCTAGTCTCCGAATAGGATAACCAATGTACACTTATCGAGTCTAGAGCCAAGAGATGCATCAAAAGATCTCATAGGAACACGTGATACTTCTACATTGGTTGTTCAACATTAAGGATACCAAATGTAATATTTTGAGTCCTACGCAGATCTTAGCAATCTGCCAAGAACACTTATGAGGGAATATACATAAGTATTTCCCAGTGATTGAGTGGAAACTCCTGCCAGGGTCAACATCAAACAGCCCTGACAGCAGGTCACTTCGGTAATCACTTGTGGGTTACGCTAACTGTGTACGGTGGTGTTCCAAAAGGTCTATAGTCGTGGGGTGATCTCCAGCGACTCACCTAATCGTTGGTGTACTTCGGTATGTCAGTGAAAGCCCTTTCGGGGGCATCCGATTAGGAACGGCCTTGGTAAGGATTAGAGAAAGTCTTCACACTATGTTGTTGATAATCTCGAAGTCCGAACTTGTAAGTGCCGGTATGTTTATTACTAACCAAGTTTTATGCAACTCAACATACCAAACTTACCATGATCACCACCATCACTCAAGGTCCACATGCTCATACCAAAATCTACAAGGAGTCGTCAGAACTTTTCAACCTTGAAGATCTACTCAACAAAGATGTATGGGCATGTTGGAAAGGCGTAATCACACCAAAGACGAAGAAGTTGACGATTGATGCTGATTGCTGAAAAGATGCAGATTCATCATCTCATGCTTACACTTCAACATCATAACTCAAGATATCATGATCAAGGAATGGGCTTCGACTATGCTTCCACAACTCTGATGCAGAAGATCATGATCCAGAAAAGTGTAAGCATGACATCACAAAGACAATCACAACATCACAAAGAGACACATACACTCAAAGATGACTTGAAGCTAATTATATGGATGAAGAGCGAAGAGCAAAGTCAAAAGATCATCATATACATCAAGGAAGTCATCTTGAGTCGTTTATCAATGAAGAATCAACAACTACGAGCTACAAAAGAATCTACAAAGATCTCAATGCAAGAATTCAAGAATATTTCCAGGGGTGACCTCCCTTAGGGGGAGATTGTTAGGAATACGCTTTTTGTATAAGAAAGATTCGGTCACCCCAGATATGATTAAGCATTGTTTAGCTCGTAGTAGTTACAATAGTTAGTTAAACGTAGTTTAGAAGTAGATTAGTTCGCGGAAGAAGGACGGGTCTTTACCCACTGTATACCTGATCCGCAGCCCAAGTGGCACGCCCAAGTGGCAAAACCCATGTACATATAAATACCCTCTCCATCCTTGGAGAGGGTAAGCCTTCTCATAATCTATTTTTCTTTTTTTTTTGGTTTTCTCTCCAAGGCTTCATCTCTTTCTCTCTCTAACTTTCTCTCTTTACATTTCTTTCTTTTCTTTCTTATATGCAACGAACCAAAACCACAAGTATGAACGTGTTTGTGATGTTATCTAGTGTTCTACAGTTATATTTTGTGGGTACTGAATACCAACTGGCAGACTTGTTCACAAAACTATTACCACCGGGAAGGTTTACTGAGCTAGTTCACCGGATTGGTATGCGGTGTTTGACTCCAGATGATCTAAACTCTTTTCTTGAAAACAATTAACTGGGTCAAATACCAAAACCATTTTTGTAAATATTTATCAAAAACAAAAAGACAAAATCAAAAACTCTTCAAAAAATACCAAAAAGATTTTACATTTTTCTAAGTTTTATTTCTATTTTTTCTCTCTTGTTTTTTCAAATGCATGTACACTACCTTCATCAACACTTCGGTTTATCAAATATTTCTCAATTTTCATACCGATTGTTGAGGGGGAGAAAATGTTCTTCACAATTCAAAAATCTTGTTCAAACATGTACTTGCATATTTCAAAAGTTATGATGTTATCTTGTTATAATGGTGGAACATCACAGGTTATCCCTCGTATCATTTTTTTTACTTTTCTTATTTCCTTTTAGCTTAGTATGTCTTTGGTATTAACGGTCGTTACATTAAATCGTTATTTATTTAAGCTTTGGACCTTTAAATGATTGTTATGTAGTCTAGGGACCAAACTTGCCAATATGTCAAAATCTTTCAAAAACATAACCAAAACAAACACCCCCNCGCATTCATCGTTAATGACCAAAGTGCACAACTGATAATGTAACCTTAATGAAAGGAGGAAAAAGAAAATAAGTAAAAAAAATGAAGTCGATAGGGACTAACTACACTAGGCAATTAACCATGTAATAATGTTGATGTTCCACCACTTAGTATAAACAAGAAAAGATGCCTATTTAAAAGCAAGCAATATGCAACGTCTAATATGATTATTTAGAACAAGAACTTATTGTGCATTGCATATGAGACAAATTTTCACCTAACAACCGCCTTAATCCAACAATCACAATACCTCAAATATTTAGAGTACAATATTTGATAACACCAACAGATAGCTGTTGATTTGAAGGGTAGTGTAACAGTGCTTTGAAAAACAAGAGAGAAAAAATAGAAATAAAACTTAGAAAAATGTAAAATCTTTTTGGTATTTTTTGAAGAGCTTTTTGATTTTGTCTTTTTGTTTCTTGATAATATTTACAAAAACTGGTTTTGGTATTCTGACCCAGTTACATGTGTTTTCAAGAAAAGAGCTTTAAGATCATCTGGAGTCAAACACCGCATAACCACATCCGGTGAACTAGCTCAGGAAATACCATCAACACTATCTCATGGTGGGATGAGATTAGTTTTTGTGACAATATGCATGACTACGTTGGTATTCCAGTACTGTTTTCTAAGGTTCACAAAAATAACATAGTGAACATGTCTTCAGATCAAAATTAATGACTATTTACAAGATATGATAACACTCGAAAATTGACAATCATGTTCTCACAAGAGTAACGTGATGTTATCTTGCATAGTAAGTATCGTCAGAATAACTTAGACAGAAAGAAAGTTGATTAAAGAATGAGAGAACACCCGCCGTATTAAGAGAATGAGTACAAAGACAGAATTGACGACCTTTATGGCGATCCAACCTTAGAGAAAACAAAAAATGGGTAATAAATCGATAAAACAACGTAGAGAGCCAGACTAACCCACAATGCTCGCACGGCATTTGCTGCAAGAATTATTATGTTCTCCATGGGAAAAATTTCTTGAAAGATACTCTTCGGGTAAGCACTTACTTGATCTGCGTAAAATTTACGCAACTTTCTCCTGGGGGAAACGGGATTCCTGTGGTTGTATCCAGTGGGTAAAGACCCGCCCTGTATCATTTTGTTGAGCACAAGATCCGATACATCCACTATTCTCTTAGAGATTAACACAATTTGTAAGGAGCGAATGAACACTTCAAATCTGAACTAATATATCGAAAAGGGAATCTACGAGCTACGATACAATGACTTCAATCAAGTAAAGTAGGGTCGATAATTGTTGGTTGCACCGCATCTCTTATACACAGAAAGAATAATTCTGTCTATTACAAAGAATTTTTCTTCGCCACAATATATACGCTTGAGAACACGAGTTTCACGCACTCCTTTTCGCTGGAGAAAAAATTCTTGAATGTTTTTCATATGCACTTTATAGATACTTAAATAGACTGTTCAAGTTGAGTGTATGGCTCGAATAGCAATATATTTAGGAAATTAGCGATCTTCAAATGAATAACAAATTCCCACAAGCATCTAAGATGCGTAAACAACATATAGAACGTGATAGCCTATAATGTATATTCCTAGAACTCACTTTTACTTTGCTCTTCGGCTTCTTCATCTCATATATATCACATTGTTCCGTATAACTTATGAAATGCTAAGCTCATCAATCTAACATTTTCTATGTGTATGTGTAGACTAACCAGTACTATTTATTTGCTCCTATGTTAGTTACCGTCGTACTTCAAGAGCACTACATCTGCTTACACGAAAACGCCCAAACACTCTAACGGCTACTGTATCCAACATAGCGATCTTCCGCAATTCATAAGGTTGTCTGGAATCGCTATTGAGTACAGAAGCCGATGTTCCTTTGCGAAGCCAATTAAAGAGCGAATAACTAAATGGTTCGCAAACAGAGTCATCAAACAAAATATCCCAGTATGTATTAGAAGGGTTAAAGTCATCTTAGAGACATCCCAAATAAAATGCCAACCTCATATACAAGCAAATCCGCACAATCGTTCCGTCGAACAGACCTAAGTTTATCGAAATCCATAACAACGCCGTTTGTTTATTGTTATCGATTAACGATCTAGCAAGTTTATAACATTATAGGGGCAAATAAAAGCCTATGAAACAACTTAATTCACAAAAACATACAAATCACGAATCATACGAAAAAACCGAAACCCTAAAGACTAAAAAACAAATTGTAAAGAAATCTAGCCATCAACAACTTAATTGGTTTAAAAACATTAAGTGTACAATTAGGCCTAAGATCGTTACACACTTAGCAGGTTAAGAAGATTTATAGGGCCACGATTTGGCGTTTTTGACTTAGGCCGTGTGATTGAAGAGGGTGTGTTTGTTTGGTTTTTGTGAAAGTGAAAGAAAAAACGGGGGGGGGGGGGTGGGCGGGGGGGGGCGTGTTTCAAAAACAAACACACCCTTTTCAATCACACGGCTAAGATTCAAAACGCAAATCCGTGCTATAAATCTTCAAACCGTAAGTTGTTTAACGATCTTAGGCCTAATTTAACTAATGGTTTTTAACCAATTAAGTTTTTGATGGCTAGATTTCTTACAATTTTGTTTTTTAGTCTTAGGGTTTCGTTATTTTCGTATGATCGTGATTTGTATGTTTTTTGATTAATGTTTCATAGGGCTTTTATTGCTATAAGTGTTATAAACTTGCTAGATTCGTTTAATCATAACAATAAACACGGTTGTATGGATTTCGATAACTAGGGTTTCGAACGAATTGGGGTTTTGTGTTTGAGTGATGTTTTGTGTAATATTTATACTGGGATATGTTTGTTTGTGTGTTTGCGACATGGTTATGCTCTTTAATTGCTCCAAACATCTCGTACGAAAGATTTAGATAATTAGGGTTTATGCGTGATTTTGGGCGTTTTCATGATTGTGTTCTTGAGTCTAACTAAATGGTCAATATCTGTTTCTATGAATGTTAATTGACGTATTTCATAAGTTTTACAACATGGATATTTGAATTGTGTGTTCTAGATAAATTAGGGCTCGTTATTTTCGAAATCTTGTGAAATTGCCTTTGATGTAATTCTAATTATTGTTTCACACTCACTTCACAGGTATTCATTCAAGGATTCAAACATTTCCAGGAAAATGTATGTCCTCAAGGATTTCGAAAATTCTTGTATAAGAATTTTTCGAGAAAAATTTATCGAGATCTTTTCTTGATAATTTTATCGAGATCCCTCGATAATTTTTCGAGATCTCTCCTTAACAATTGTTATCAAGAAATCTTTGAAAATTATCGAGATCTCTCAACAAAATTATCGAGATCCCAAGATTTTTCGAGAACTTCCTAAATTTTCGAGATCATAATGTTTCGAGATCTTTCAAAATTTTCGAGAACATATGAGACTGTGTTATCGAGAACCTTTGCTCAGAGTTATCGAAAACATTTGTTCATCAAGTTTTCGAGATATTTCTTACAGAAATTATCGAGATCATACTTGTACAAAAGTTATCGAGAACTTCCTAAGTAATAGTTATCGAGAACATTGATTGTCATATTTTCGAGATCATACTTAACATATTTTTGAGAATTCACATGTATTGTAACTTTTAGAAAACATGTATTTTGAATGAATCCTCATGAATGTGTGTGATGTTTGTGTTGTAATAAGGTTTATTAACTTGTGGTTGTGTAGTATTGATGCACATGTATTTATTAGACGTTTGTGCTTTAAATGACTCTTTACTAGTATACATGTTAATTGCTAATACTGTCACTTATCTCATATTAATTAACTGGACCATGAATGCAACATACAACTTGTAGGTCTTTGAATTTCAAACATAAACATGGATTAATGACTAACGAATTTGGATGTTTGATTTCATGACATTACATTTACAAAACACAATGGCTGAACACAATGAATCTGTCCCAGAACAAACTCTACCACTACTCACACTTGGAGAAATTGTCCCTACCAACTACAACGTCATCATAGACCAAAACAATCCACGTATAGACTTCAACAGACTCAGTATTCCAGAAGATACGTGCAAGATTGTTAAGGACATACTACTGGCTCATCCTTGCAAACCAATGCTAACAAAGTCTACATCAGTACCAATCTTCTACATTCATCAGTTATGGTACACTGCTAGGGCTAACTTGGATGATGAATCATTCACTGTCAAGCTGTATCGTCAGGAATACACTATAGACCTTGATGTTCTTCGAACCGTTCTTATGTAACCTACACCAAAAGAATTTCATCCCATGTTAACAGAACTTGAAATCCTGGATTACTCATCGATCTAGGATACGATGTTCAAGATCATCTACCACTCACCAGACTATCGAGGTTCAACGTCAAATATCTGCCACAACCATGGAGAACGTTCTACATGTTGATAGTCAGATCAATTGCTGGAAGGAGGAGTGGTCACGAGCATCCACGATTGGAGCACCTGCAATTGTTTTGGGGAATGATGAGCATGAAACCGATTGACTTCGCCAGATCCATAATGAGCGACATGATCCATCACATTCAGACTGACCGTGAAAGGACCGTGATTCCGTTCGTTAGGTTCACAAAGATGCTTTTCGAACACTTCTGTGATAAAACACCTGATTACATCAAGAGAATGCATGACGGAACAGAACCCAAAGACGTCTACAACAAAGACTTCAGGATTTCCTTCGTCAAAACCATCAGGTTCGTTACAAGGACGAAAGGAATGAGAATCCCAGACCACTTTCTGGATGAAGAGATTCGAAAGACACAAAACTTCAAGATTTATGATAAAGCCTTTCAAGCTGGGCAAGTTGGTCACACTGGTGAAGAAGAAGAACCAGCTTCCATTGTTCAAACCCGAAGCAGAAGAGGTGGCAAGTCAGGAAGTACAAGCAGTACCACAACTTCCCAACAATCTAAGACTGTACCGAAACCACCCACCAGACCAAGGAGGAAAGCTGCACCAAAACAGATTCCTCAAGATGAACCGTCAGCTTCATCGTCAGAAACAGAAACTGAATCTGATTTCGGTTCTGAATCAGATGACGAAGAAGACTTTGAAAGAAGAACTAAAGCACAGGATGATGAAGAGGAGTTTCCTGGACTCGAACTTGCTAAACAAATAAGCAAGGAAACTTCTCAGAAGGAACAAAAGAAAGGAACAGGGATCACCATTAATGAACCCAGTGGTGATTTTCATGATGAAGAAGAAGCAAATGAACCAGTTGGTGAACCACTAGTCGACAAACGCAAACTGAAAAGCGTTATTGTCGATCCTAGAGCAGAAGAAAAGCAGCATTTGAAAGAACTAAGAGAAGCTGCACTCCTCAATCTCCAACATCCACAGCCTCATCAACGACCGCTCAACCTAGAGGCACAAGAGGGTGGCTCAAGTAGCACTGTAGTTCCTCCTTCCTCACAGACTGAAACCGAACAACGTGATCCAGAAGGGAACATTATTATGAAGGAAGCTACAGAGGAAGATGCTGAGAAAGAGCAGACTGAGTTCATCACACCTGAGTTCATTGATCAGGTTCAAAGGGAAGAAGAACTGAAAAAGAAAGCAAGTGAGGAGTCTGAAAGATTGATTAGTGATGTACAAGACGAAGAATTCTTTGACACCGATCAATTCATCAACACACAACCTCATTCATCTTCAAAGGATCCTCCGATTCCCTCAGGCACACCTCCAAGGGATCCTTCACCTCCTCCATCAGAACCTGACCATGAATCATCTTCATCATCATCACATCATTCATCTCCTCCACCAACAAAGAAAACATCGAAAGGCAAATCGATCAAGAAGAAGAAGGGAAGCAAATCATCCTTGACAACATCGCAAAGGATCAGACAAGTTGTTGCTATAGCAAGGCAAAAGAAGAAGGAGACACAACCTCAAGCTGGAGACCTTAAAGACCAAGTTCAAAAGCTCTCAAAACAGGTCAAAACTTTGACTACCCAAGTCAAGGATCTCCAAGACTCTACAGGATTGGTTGAGAAGCTACTTCAAGCAGATATGAGCAGAATGATCAAGGAATACACTGCCGAATACCTTACCGATAATCTTGCTGCAATTGCTCAACCAGCAGTGTCAGAACTTCTTGAGCCGATTCGTTCAGAGTTGAATACCAGGATTAAGCATAGTATGCAACGCATGCTTCAGTCTACACCTGATGAGACGAAAAGTGTTAAGCTTTTAGGGGGTCATTTAAGCCCTAATTCGTGTAAATGTGATCAAATATTGCCCTAAATTGTTCCTTTTGTCATTTTAGGTACTTTTTAGAGGAATTCTGGAAAACATGCATATTTGGACGTTTTTGGAGCATAAAAGTGAAGAAAACGACAAAGTCTCAAAAGAAGCAGGAATTACTACCTGACGGCGTCAGAGTCACAAGGTGACGCCGTCAGCATACATTGACAAAAGAGTGAAAACCAATTTTCAAATGACGGGCTAGAAAGATTTGGGAATTTTACACCTGACACCGTCAGGTGTTATATGGTGTAGGCCGTCAGGTTGGCCTAGAAGGATATAGAGAGTGACGGCGTCAGAAGTGGATCTAGGCCATCCGAGAAACCTAATGGTGGCGGGCTGACGGCGTCAGACTCTATAAGCTGACGCCGTCAGAATGTAAAATTTATATATAGTTTTCTATTTTTCATTCATTAAGTGTGGAACTTTGTGGAGAACTTTTGGCACAAAACCCTAGACGAATTGTTTGTACTTTTTAGGGTTTCCAACCCTTGGAACCCTCATGCTTAATTAAAGATAAGTCTTCACTTCAATTCAATCAATATGTCTATGTGTTGGTTGATTATCTCTTTTGCTTGTCTTTTAATTAACATGCTTGGCTAAATTCTTCTTGTATTTGC
>LBNU01034053.1:3429-43465 GCA_014162995.1 Artemisia annua
AAGAGAGAGAGATTAGGGTTGTGCTGAGGATTATTTGTGTAATCGCATTATTGATTGTTGATATATCTCGTTTCCTGCTATTGTTAAGGTTGATTCCATAGCCCCTTTTTTATCTTTAAATGTTTATAAACCATGGGGTGAGATAATGCTTAAACTGTTTTCTGAGTACAGTATTTTTGGTATGCTTTCCGATTGGTATGCTTTCCTGACGATGTGTCTAAGTATGCTTTGCCTTGCCATTGCAAGACCCTCAAGATCATGAACCATTAATCACCTTGCTGAGTGAGCCGCGAATAATAGGATATAGGCCCTATTAGGAATTGAACCCTCCCACTCCTTTGCTGGATAGGCAAATGTGGTGTACTATTATTTTCGATTTGCCGGGTAATTGGCAAGTACCTCGGCCTTGGGGGGGCATTATTATATTATGAAAATTCCGCGGTTATATTGATACTATATTTTGGTTAACGTTTTGCGTGTCATGAGCTTAGCAACATCAACAATGTTATATGCACAGGGATGCCTCTATACATGGTTGTTACCTGATTACCGATATTCTGCATTTGTTCTCATATCTTATGATTCAAGAACCTTGTGCTCAACCTTATTATTTAAACCTATGGATTCCTCAACCTTATGTGTTGACTTTTTAAGCATGTGTTTCAGGTACTAATGATATTCAATAATTAGCGCGAAACGACAAAATACGCAAGAAAGGCGAATGAATACTCGAAGAAAATCGTCGAAAAGAAATGAAAAGAAAAGAAAAGAAAAAAAACAAAGACACCTTCGAATAAAAATAAATCACTAATAATAAGTCTCGGTTTTACCCATTTTCCCAAAATAATGTTGAAATAAAAAGGGTTTTGAAATAAATATTAGTTAGTAAAATAGTTTGGAGATTATAAAGAATTTTACAAAATTTCGGCATGACCTGCCCATTTATAGAACATTTCCCGAGTCAACGACTCTTTATATTTAAACAACATTTAACATTTTATAAATAATAATATGATTGGATATATCATTTACGTAGTCCATTAGTTGTTTAGGTTTATCGACCATTTGGTATTGTTCGGGTTCCAGGTACGTTAAGATCTTTAAGGGCCTAACGTACCCTACCGTCTCGTGTACCAAAGGGTCCATAAGTCCAAATAACCATAGCCGCAAATCCAATACGTCCAATTCAAGCTCACAATATAACATCACAATAATAATAATACGGATCCAAGTCCGATGTCCAAATCCACTTAACTATGTCAAATGTGTTTTAGGTTTCATAGTTTTATTAACCGTTTTATTATTTACCGTTTAACTAAATAATAATAATAATAATAATAATAATAATAATAATAATCCGAGACTAATAACCAAATCCCGAAACAATCACAACAACAATAACAACACTCAACACAATCGAACCCGAGGCTAAAATCAATACCAAACCAAATCCGAATCCTAACCTATTCGGCCAAAACATAAACCGAAACCAAATTCAATCCCATGTAACCTTCGGCTTAACCAAACTCATCCAAATCCAAATCAAATCCGTCCAAACACCTCAACAATAACAACAACAATAATATTCATCACCTCCCACCACCACCCGAGCCTCGGTGGTGGTGGTGGCCGGCTGTCGAGCCACAAACAACCAAACGGACCCTTAATATTCGAACCAAAACCAACAATACATACTCCCTTCGTCACCAAACAACAAACAACAACAAAAACATCAAGATCCTCACCGAGTCACGAGTTGACTCGGTGAGTTAAGACCGAGTCGCGGCCAAACGAGAACAAAAGAGATCCACACAAGATTTTATATTAAAAACATTTATAAAAACATTTTTATAAAAAGATTTAATAAATAAATTGGATTTATAAAAAAATAAAATTAGGGTTTTGAAAATAAAACGAAAATAACAAAAAGGGTGGCGCGTGGTGGTGCTATTACCGTCAGTAGAAGGTGTAGGGAGGTGGTGGTGGCCTCGGTGGTGGACGGTGGTCACGGAGGTGGCGCGTGAGGGTGCGTACGGGGTGTTTGGGGGTAAACGGAGTGCGGGGATGAGTCGGGGACGTCCCGATCTACAAGGTGAGGTAGGTGGTGTAAGTGGGGATGGCCGGAAAATTTTCCGGTGGCCGGAATTTTATGGATTCCAGTGGGGAGGGGTGTGTCGCCGGCGAGAGAAGAGAGAGAGAGGGGAGAGAGTGTGTGTGTGTTTTATGAGGAGAGAAATGAAATAATAATAATAAAGGGGGGTATTTATATTTATAAGTATAGGGTAGTTTTGTTATTAATAAAAGTGTAGGGTATGAAATGAAAATAAAATCAAGGGGCCAATCTTGCCAACGTATTAAACTTCTCGTAAAAACGGTTCGGGGCTCAAACGACATAGCAAACGGACTCGAAAATTTACGAAACTTGCGCCATTGTTCACGAAATAATTTTTCCAATAAAATCAAGCATAAACTTCAGAGTTTTTCTCAAACTCAAAATAAATCAAATAATTTGGCAAATGCAATACAATTCGAGTTTTCTAGGTTGTGCTGAGTCAATCAAGGAATAAATTCTCGTTTCCAAATATATCTCACGCTTCTCAAGCCCAATTTAACATGCATTAAAAATTTAAAAGTATCTCAGGTACGAAAATAGAAGTTTGGCTAGAAATGGGTTTTAGAAAAAGTACCAGGTGTTACAATTTGGATTTTTGAAAAATGTCATGCCAAAACCCAGGCTTGTTTATTTTGTGACCTAAGTGTCCTTTTGTTCAAGTCACCAATGACTTGTTCTATTGGGTTACCCCTCGCTTCTCTCACTTTCTTAGGATTGCCTTCATCTGAAACATTAACTTGTAATGACGGCGACCTTTCTTGATCTTAAACTATGTGTTCATTGATAACATCATCTTCTACTGAAGGAGATAATTTAGGCTCGGGCATGCTCTCATCAAAGGTAACATTGAGAGATTCCTCAATCCTCATTGTTTCCCTGTTAAGCACTATGTATGCTTTACTAGTTTGAGAGTATCCTAGGAACACACCTTCATACGACTTTGGGTTGAATTTGGTGAGATATTCTTTGGTGTTAAGTATGAAAACTTTACAACCAAATACCCTAAAGTATTCTAGTGAAGGCCTCCTATTTCTAAGTATCTCGTATGGTGTTTTATTTATGACCTTTCTAAAATAGACTCTATTGAAGATATAACATGCGGTATCTAAGGCATGACACCAAAACTTTTGTGGAATGATTGCTCGTCAAGTATAGCCCGACTCATCTTTCTTAACTTACGATGTGTTCTTTCAACAATCTCAAGCGATTAAGAAGTGAACGGGGCCCGATAAGTTATAAGATATTCCATGTTGTTCACAAAAGCTTCTAAATTGCAATTTTTCAAAATCACTACTATGATTTGTTTTTATTGAAACAATAGAACAATCAAGTAGGTTTTCAAGTTTCTTTCTTAAAATATCAAATTTATTTAGGACTCCATCTTTTGTTTCTAAAAATAATACCCATGTATAATTTGAATAGTCATCAACAATCATCAAAGTGTAGAAGTTTCCTCTGTAGCTTTGGATTGGAGATGGACCATACAAATCTAAGTGCAACAACTCTTAAACTCTATTAGTTGCCATGTCTTTTCTATTCCTATTGTTTTCTTGTCCTTGACTCCCTAGACATGTATCACAATAATGTCTTTCAAAGCTCAACTTTGGTAAATTCCTTACTAGCTCGTTGGAAGCTAGGCTTTGGACTAACCTCATATTGGCGTGACCTAACCTCCTATGCCAAAGCGTTGAGTTATCAACCATGGATGTAAGACATATGATTGCTTGGAGTTATCTCCTAAATTGCATGTATACAAGTTATTTCTCCTATAACCTCTAGCTAACACTTTACCATTTTTACTAATCGTACAATCTACTTTAGTAAACTTAACCTCACAATCATCATCTCTTAATTGACAAACAATAATCAAATTAAAGTTTAGTCCACTAACATGCTTAACATTGGTAATTTCTATGGAGTCATGAAGGACGTTACCTTTAACGACGATTTTGCCATTAAGTTTGCTTCCAAAAATGACTTGACTGCCGTCATACGCCTTGTATGAAGTGAACAATTTCCTATTCCCGGTCATGTGTTTAGTGCAACCGCTACCCACTATCCACTCATCCGGTTGTAGATCACTTTTGAGACAAACCTACAACAAAGATACAACTCATGCTTTTGGTACCCATTGTCTATTGGGTCCATTTTGGTTAGCATTTAAAGTGCCCAAGTTAAACATTCTTGGGTCTTGAAGCAAGACACATAGTGTCTCAATACCAAATCTAGAAAAGGCGGACCAAGGATTGTTTTGAAAATTATTTTGATTTTGAAAACTTGGTCTATAACTATGACATGTTTGTGGTCTAAAGAAACTTTGGTTTGAATAGGAGTTGTCTCTCCTTTGATGGTTGTTATATTGATATTGAGATGACCTTTGATTATAATTATAAAAGTTTCTTCTTTGATTATTTTGAAAAGAGGGTCTTTGATTGTATGAAGTAAAAGGTCTCACATTGGGTGAGATAAGAGTGGTCTATGGTATACTCGAGGTTGTGTATACCAAGGCCATTACGAGAACTCGAGTTATAACTTTGTTTTGAGTTTTCTTTTCTTGCAGCGGGAGCTTGGTTACCTCGAGTATTTGCAAAAGAGGCTTGAGGAGTAATTGGTTTAACAACATTTCTTGACATAGATCCAATTTCCCTCAGAGGCATGGCGCGCTGATGGCACGTTGACGCGTCAGGCAGCGCGTTAGTCTCGGAAATTTTTGGATCGTTGTCTTGACTTGATTTAACAAACACCATTGGTTTTGTTAGACTCTCGGGAGTGGGTTTTCCATGTTTTGAAAATCCATGACCTCCCTTATCTTGGGACACTTTTTGTCGACTTGTTATTTCTTCTAAATCATTAGTACTCTTTTTGTATTTAGAAAAACTCAAAGATTCTTTTTGAAGTTTGGATACTTTGTCATTCAAAGAGTTAACCTTAAGTGTGAGTTCTTCACATTTTTTACATGGTTCAATGACCTCTTTGCAATGCTTTAGTATCTTTATTTCCCTTTCTAGTCCATAGACTCTTTCATTGAATTTAACACGTTCTTGTTCAAGAAGACGTTTTTCTTTAACAACATTTTCAAATGTTTTTCTAAAATCATCATTAAACTTAACTAGTTCCTCATTCTCCTTTTGCAAATTGATAATATCTAAATTACTAGATGAAGAAGGGTTTAAGGATACCTCAAATTTTTCTTGAGCCATAAGACATGTAGCATCATTTGTTGGTTGTTCTTCATCTTCACTATCACTTCATGCTCCATCGACGAACGCCTTGTTGACCTTGGGCTTCGGACACTCATTCATGAAGTGGCTTTTCTAACCACAATTATAGCATGCTTGAGTTCGCCTAGAGCTTTCACCAACCTTGTTCTCTATACCTTGACTTCCGCCAAAGTTGTTTCTTCCACCATTTCCTCGGTTACCAAACCTATTACCTCACCTAATGTTACCACCTCTTCTAAAGAACCTCCTAAAGTTCTTTGCCATAAGGTTGTACTCCTCGTCATCTTCATCGTCTTCATCTTCACTTCCCTCTTGACTATCACTATTATCACTAGCATGATTCTTAGTGATTTTAGCTTTAAGAGCCAAAGACTTCACATTATCCTTCTTGTCTTTGGTAACAACCTTGTCATTTTCAAGGATCATTTAATAGACCTTGAGGTTGCCGATAAGCTCGTCAAGAGAGAGTTCCGCCAAATTCTTGGCTTCTTCAATGGCCGTCACCTTCGGCCTCCACTTCACCGGAAGAGCTCGAAGAAACTTTCTCACATGGTTCTTATTGTAGAAGCTAGGATCTAGAGCCGTGAGGCTTGTGATGATAGTATTGAACCATGTGTAACCATTATCAATGGTTTCTTCATCGGAGATCGAGAACTTCTCATATTGTTGAATGAGCAAGTCGAACTTGCAATCCTTGACTTGTGAGTTACCTTGATGAGTGATGATGAGAGAACGCCAAATCTCCTTGGCGGTTTTGCACACATAGACTCTCTCGAACTCCCTTCGAGGTAAAGCATTGTAGATCAACATCTTGGCTTCATAATTGTTGACAAGCCTTTTCTTCTCATCTTCTTTTAGTTTGGAGTATGGCTTTTCAACCATCAACTTGGTTTCAGGATCTAACATCATGAAAACAAAGTCTCCATTTTGAATGATCATCCACAAGTCAAGATCCTTGGACCTAACATAGGTCTCAAACCGGGTTTTCCAAAAACAAAACCCATCAGTTTCTAGCAAAGGTGGTCTTTGGAAAGAACACCCTTCAACGTGGTTCTCTTGAGCCATGGATCTATACTCAATTTTACCAAAAATCATTGTTAGGATTTTAGATTTTTGGAAAAGAAGTTTTTGACTTAAAACGACTTCTCGGGAAGGTTTTAATGCTAAAAAACTTGAGTATTCCGCTCTGATACCAATTGTAGAACTGTAGGGGGTGAATACGGTTTCTTCAGCTTTTTGAACATTTAAAGAACTTTAAGCCTTAAGGACCACCAAGTGGTTGTACAAGAATCCAATAACCACACACACAATTAAAGTATATAAAGCTAGTAAAGAACACCACGATATAAACTGGTTCGGGATGGGGGTTTATACCATCCATACGTCCAGTTATGAATCTACGACATGATACTATTCACTAGTATAATCCTTTCGGTGGACTACAAACCGTTACAACTTCACTCCACCGATATTCCCTAATATCGATGCTCACAAAAAAGGAGTTACTCCCACGATATTCCGCCCTTGGAAACCACCCTAAAGAATCTTGTGATTCGACTTAACCAAAGGGTCACTAAGACCACAACCAAAACTTCCCACCAGAAGTATCAAACCCCAACTAGATCCCCAATGATCTAGGCTTGGTCACAAAGACACAAGACTTCCCTTACAATCAAATTGAATGAATAAAAGTTTGAGTGTTCAACCAAGCCCTAACCTAACCTAGAGACTCGATTGTAATAGAAAGGGTATAGATAAGAAGACCCTCGACACAATCACAAGAATGGATTAAGTTCTTGTGATTCTTCCCTTGCAAGGAGATGTGTTCTTTCAAAGATGTTAGTGTGAAAACTAAGAACACAAGATAAAATGAGAGGATTAGAGAGAAAGAATGTAGAGAGAAAGAATAATGGCAAGGGGTGAGGAATACAAGAACAAAGGTGGGGTATTTATAGGCCAAGACCCAAACTTGGGAAAAATTTACCTAGGCCGGCGCGTCGCCCACGTGTCAATGTGTGGGCAGCGCGCCAGGACCGCTGTAGAATTTTCCCAAGATTTAGGTGTTGGTCTCATAAATACCTAACCTTGGTAAACCCTCAATTGTACTTCACACACTAAACCTTAACATTAATCAATCTAAGGTTTACCAACTCAAATAGTCAATTTAGAAAAAGTTTTGTGAAGTGTTTATAAGAAACCAATTATCAAGGATAAAAAGAGTAGAAGAGATAATTGAGTAGGGGTAGAATGGGTATTCCTCACATGGCATAAAAGAGAGAAGAGAATATGCCATGGAATATTCCTCTATAGGGAAGAGTGAGTGAGGTTCGCTTAAGAATGAACCATGGTTAAGTTAGGAGTAACCAAGGTTGGGTTAGAAGGGTGTGTGTAGAGAACAAACCATGGTTAGGTTAGAAGGTGAACCATGGTTAGGTTAAAGGTATATCGAAGGGAATATTCCATCCTTGGTGAGGTTAAGAGTTAACCATGGTTGGGTGAGAAATAGATGTGTTGGGAACTAACCATGGTTGGGTTAGAAATGACTATGGTTAGGTTAAGAGAAGAATATGCTAGAGAATATACCATTTCTTGGAGAAGAAGGTGAAATGGAAGGTTGAGATGTGTTTGTTTGAAATGGATGGTTAGGATGAAGAGAATGTAAGGAATATAAGATATGAGTTAGATTGTGTAAAAGTGAAGAGATGTGTGTAAAGGAATATGTAAGAATGAGATGTGATGGGGAGCCTAGTGTGTGTAGAGAAGAGATGGTTGTGAGAGTAGTGTGTGTATTTTGAAAATAAAGTTGTTGGGAGTGTAAGGAATAAGTTGGAAGGATGGGATGTATGTAAGAATGAGTTGTATGTGTAAGGAATAAGTAAGAATGATTTGATGGGGAGCCTTGCGTGGGTGAAGAGGAGTATGTGAGTGAAGTGTGTGTATTTTGAATGTAAAGGTGTGTGTATGTGAGGGTATGTGTGTGTATAAGAGAATATGTAAGAAAAATATAAACTGGATGGGAATATTGTAAAGGAGAATATTATGTGGGAGTGTGGGAGAAAAAGGTACATGGTGTAAGAAGTGTAAGGGAATATTAAGAGAATGTTGGAGATAAGACTTTGGGAAGGATTTTGGGAGGATTGGAGGTTTTGTTTTATGTGAAAGGTAATTAGAGAAGTGATTAAGAAATAATCAAATTTTCATTAAGGAAGAAAAGGTTTAGACAATTATGATTATAAGTTGTGAAAATCAAAGGTTACTTATGATCTCAAGTAACTCAACGTCGAGAATCCATTATCTCATAACTCGTGACTTTCCACGACTTGACATACTCAACTAACACCTTGGTACAAACAAGCCAAGTGTTTTGCCTTGATGTAGAGCATATCCCATGCGGGAAAGGATGCGTTTACGCAAAGTGACCTTTGACTTAGTTTGACCAATAAGGGAGTAAACCCGTTATATGACTAGAAAAGGCGCAAGCACGGGGTATGAGCATATGAATGCTTTCACTTGATGTTACGTGAAATATATAAGCTCCCTAGGTTTAGAAAAGCCTTGGCTAGAGGCGAGAGTTAGAAAACTTGAGTTGGCGTTTTCTCGAAAACGGGTATTTTGAAAGTTGGATCTCTCTAATCCTAATACTCGTTTCGAGTGTTCTCAATTAAGCACATAACATATTCATACTTGTATTGAAAGATCCACATTTGTCGGGTAATGGGAAAGCCAACTTTCAAAGTTCGTCCCGACTACATCAATAGCCTGGCGCGTCGCTCATGTGTCAACGCGCGGGCAGCGCGCCAGGAGCGGACATTGAATCGGGAAAACTTTGGCTAACGTTTGTTATTTTATGTGTTTCGAAGGTTTATTTGTCCTCATTAAAATATAAGGAGATCTTTATAATGTTGCCTCAAAATCAACATCCATTTACCTCCCGCTTCAACTGCGAGTGTCTATTAGTCATATCACATCATGTATATTTAGATTATATATAGTTTCCTTGGACTCTTCATAGTTTGAGGGATTTGATATTTTTATATATATAGGCTATGTTTAGCAAAAGTAGCAGTGAGCAGAAGCTTTGAGCAGTAGCCACATCTCACTGCTCACCGCTCATAGCTTCATAAAGAAGCATTGAAAAAATGAGTTTTCCTAAAAAATAGCAAAGCTTAACCACATGGGGTGACCCAGTGGTTTGGATTTGGTCTCCTAAAGTGGTTAAAGTCCTTGGAGGTCTTAGGTTCAAACCTTGGGGAGAAAATTAATCCCCATGTGGCCACGGAGGTTCACCTGCGATGACTCCGGGCTATCCAAAAGGGTAGTCGCCTTGGGATTAGTCGGCTCGCAATGTCGAGTCGGAACCCAGGTTAAAAAAAAAAAAAAAAAAAAAAAGCTCACAACTCTCATGTCAAACAAACACTAAAAATCAAAAAGCTAATTGCTCATCGCTTATTATCCCAAAAAGCTCTAAAAAGCTTTGCGCATCCTTTGGGAATGGAATAAATATCGAGACATTCAAGTCTTATATAAACTATATATCTATACTATCTAAATTTTGTAACCCTTAATTTAATGTGCAAGTGTAATGTGCACAAAAGTGTAGTACGGTACAATGTAGTTCAAGCAAGATCTTAATTATATGAATTCCACAAATTTACATCCGCAACCTTTAATACATCCTCGGTTATGGAACGTGAAAGGGTTGCAGTTTTGCAACCTTAATGAATAGAAAGCAAGATGCAATTACATTCTTATTAAAACACCAACCTTTCAGCAGCTTTTCATATTAATGTGAGATAAGTTATAACCACGATCCAACTATATAAATTGCCACATTGTTGTGTATGTGCCGGAACCACCCAACTCACACAAATACAACAATCAAGACGAGACCAGATTCACAAACAACAAACCTAGATCTAATCCCTATATCCAACTCAGTCAACAAATAATCCCATAAACAACTCTACAACAACAAATAACATCAAAGAAACAAGACGCGAAAATACAAAGTAATCTCATATTCGGTTCAACTTTTTTCTAATCTTTTAAAGATTTTTTAGTATGAACCCATATCATAGTGATGAATCTCTTTTTATAAATAAAGAATCGTTACAGCACTAATCACGAACACCCAATATGAAACATCCTAATACCCATGGACGAACACCGCCACCACAAGCAGCAATCGAGCCATTGATTCTTGAGAGAAGAGATGATAGGAACTTATGTGTGTGTTTATTGTTTTTTTCGTATGAAAAAGAGAAGAAGAAGGAAGCCGTGTATGATATAGAAAGTGATAGAGGAGCGTGTATTATTATTATTATTATTAGTAGGAAACTAATCAATACCGAATTAATATGTTTTTAATTGTGATTGATTGTGTAACATTAATATAGGCGTGATTTATGGGCTAAGAAAGGGGGAAACCGATTAGTTGAGAGAAAGCAAAAAAAAAAAGCGTGTGATGTATATGGATAAACCGTGTAAGTAATTAATGGATGTCAAAGAACATCACACGATTAGTTTTTCATCTATTTTCCAACTATTTCATCTAATGAATTATCACTATTATCACTAACATTTGCATTTGAATTTCATATAGGAAATGGATTTATAAAGGTGGCAAGAGGGGATAATGAAAATTATAGCTCATATGATATTCGGGGAACTAATGGCGTTTACAAAAATTGTGTTGTTAGATCAAATTCTACAACAAATGACTGGGTTCCTTCAAGTGGTGATTACTATGATCAAGTACTAATCATAATATCCTATTTTTGTTTACTACAATATATAAGTAGTATATAAGTAGATTCCTAACGAGTTCAATTCTTTCTAACAGGATGAATACATGTCGTTAAGCCTAATAGGATCGAGAATTGGCAGATCATCGATAACGTTTGGTGGGTGTGATCGTGGTTCGTGTTTTGTTTAGTTTAAAGGTGCTTCGTTATAGTATTCGGTGAAGTGGAAAGGGCTTATTGTGTAATGGTGGATACATTGTTGTGATATACGTAGTATTATGTTTTGTTCTTATCATATCACAGTTGTTTTTGTTTTGTATCATATCATACGTGGCCAATGATACGTTACAAAGCTAGATTTGCACTTTATGTATTTTATGTTGTGCTCTAAAAGCTGACTTTGCACTTTATGTATACATTGAATTTTATGTTGTCCGATCACAACCATATCTCTGCATCATTGAATTCTTTAGTAGGAATAATAATGCAGTTACTAAAATCATGTTGTTTTGGCAAATGTTCTAATAAACAGATTTGACGTTTCAAAGTTACAAAGGCTTCACAAATTATATATAATATTCAGGTTTCCATAAGATTATTCAAGTTGCCAAAATTAGTTCCCATTACCAAATATATGAAAAAAATGATAAAATATAGATACTTATATGTGTTTGTCAATATGATTAAATTACTAGCAAATAAATAACCATGGTTACATAAATGAAGGGACATGTTTACTAAATTCAAATTAAATACATTATTTAATCGCAAAGTTATACATTCAGCATACAACCCGTCCCGTGCACCGTACGGGTTGTATAATGCCTCGTATGGACGATTTTTGTTATGCAACATGTAAAATAAATATTCACCAAGCAATTATCTGAAAAAAAGTACGTGTAGCCCAAGGAACGTCTAGCCCCAGCATGGGTAATTAAGAACGTGTAGCCCAAAGGGTAATTAAGAACGTGTAGCCCAAGCTAGGGTTCAGAAGAGCACGTCGCATAATAATCTTCCTTTCCAACCATTTTTATTTTTATTCTTAACCGGCCGTACATTGAGAGAGAGAAAAATCATGCAGATCTTCGTGAAAACATTGACAGGGAAGACAATAACCCTTGAGGTTGAGTCCTCTGATACCATCGACAATGTTAAGGCCAAGATTCAGGACAAAGAAGGTACTTAAAATCATCCTTATGTTTATTATAAAAAAAGTTTCGATTCTGTATATATATATATTAATTAATCAATAATTATATAGGTATTCCACCGGATCAGCAGAGGTTGATATTTGCAGGAAAACAACTTGAGGATGGTCGAACTCTTGCTGATTACAACATCCAGAAAGGTCCTTTACTTCTTTGTATTGTAAATACGGTGGTTCTTAAGTGATTGAGTATATGGGTTAGTTTAAAAAGATATCGCTTCTTAAGTTTTAGCACGTTAGATATAAGCTAGTTAGCTTTTTAAGTGAAGGAATTTATTTAGTAAACTTGCATGTAACATGCAATAGATTAATTAATTTCTTATTCAACACATGCATACTCGTTGTCATTAGTTTATAAATTTACAAAGGAGCATCAGTTTGTTGTATAAAAATTGTTATATATGCTGTAGTTTTGATGTGAACAAGATTTTAGTTGCCCACACCATTGCGACGGGATTAAAACAAATTTGTATGATAATAGAGTAGATTATAAAAATCAATAATGATTTGAAATCTTGTTTAATAATATATATAGTTTATATAAATAAATGGGTGAAAGTTAAAAGGGCTCGAAATTTCTGATGAATAGTATTTTGTTTATGAATTGATATTAAGAGAAGATTTGTAAATGGGAAGTGATATTTCTACGAACAATTTTACATTGCACACAGAAAATAGACTTGCTTTTACAACTATGCCATTATACATGTTTTCATTTTTATCCATTTAAAATTCTATTTACCCATTTTCTGGTGCATGTGGATCAATAGTTATTGTGCCTCCACGGCTCCACGCATTTTTTATCCAAGGATCAACAATTTTCTGTCCAAAATATTTGTTGACGTTAAAGTTTCTTGACGTCCCAATTCTAGTAGACTCCCTCGTGTTACGTTTTCTGGAGTAATGTATATATAACTCAGTATCTGTCATGTTGTCAACCTTTAATTCAACAAAATAACTCCTGGTATGACACATTTTAAGCTTTGTGAATCATGTTAAGTCGCCATCGGTATCGGGGAAACCTACGTATCATAGGATATTAACTATGCCTAGAACTTTTATTAGTCTTCTTCTAATCTAAATTAAACCATTCGATTCAGTTGACTAGATCACACATTTGCTTGTTCTGTTGGTGTCGGGGTAGCATAAAATCGTTGCTCTATCATTACAGATACTCGCTCGGTCCAGTTTAGTTTTGGCTCAATTTATATCATTTAACTTAATTTCCTCTTGCGTATTCATGAAATTCATACATTCCGTGCCAAAGCTGATTAGTACGATTAAAAGACTTGAATCAGCGAGTTTTCAATGGAAATTGGAGATCGTGAATGCAGGAACTTGTTTTTGAATATATGTGATTGGTTTGTTAACTCTTGTCATGATAGGATTGCGATGTTGATAATGTGAATTTGCTCATGACAAAACTAGCTGGAAATTTGTGAAAGTAAGTCCATATGGTCCAATTAAATGATAAGAGTACTCCCTAGAAGTTAAAAATCGAAAACAATTGGTAAACATGACTTTGAGGGTATAATAGTAAAAGCATAATATTTTCCTATGTGTGGAGTGAAATGCTCCGTGTAAATATCAGTGTCCTTTGTAAATTACTAGTGACTTTTTACTATAAGTTTAAGTTGATTAGGAGTTTGTGCTAATTGTCGTTGTTTATACTATAATTAAATCAAACACATGCTTCAATTCAGTTTTTATTATAATTTTAAGAAGTAAATTTAATGGTATTTTCAGTTGGATTCTGATCATATTATTTATTATGTTGTGTTGTTTAGTTTCTTATTTTGCATTGTTTGTTCAGAGTCGACTCTTCATTTGGTCTTACGACTGAGGGGTGGTGGAATAAACCACCCTAGCAAATCCTATTCTCCTTTCAACCTGGATTTGGCTCAGAAGTACAACCAGCATAAGAAAGTTTGCCGCAAGTGAGTTGTTCTCTTTTGCCATATAAGCAATGTTTGTTATATTTCGTATGTGGATTTTTGTTATGTATATTATCTAAAAATATCTGTGAATATGGTTTATAGCATAATTGTGTAGTTGTAGATTAGTGCTTGATTCCTTGGTCTTCTTTAATTTTGAACACCAAGAGATTATTTGAGCTTCTGGGCATCATGTAAAATTAACGGCGAAGGGAACTTATTTTTAGCCATGTTTAGGGTCATCTGTTGTATCATCTGTTAACAAGGATATGATTATCTAAGCTTGAAGTAGATTCTAGCTGAGAATATGTGCATCTAGAACTTGATGTTTATTTTGTATGTCTAAGTTGATCATTGCCTTATTTGTATTAAAGTGTTGCTTGTTTTAGGGTGCTATGCCGCGTTCTTTCCTTCCAAGGGCTCTAAAGCTGCAGGAAGAAGAAGTGTGGCCACAGCAACCAGCGTACACATGTTTTTTAACTTCATTTGATTTGTCTAATCTGTGTTGATTTAGATATAATTTATGTACTTTATTAGGATCTTCTCTATTACTGTACTTTAACTAAACTAGCTTTATTTTATTTTTGTGGTTGCAGCTAAGGGCCAAGAGCATTTTCTCAGCAAATCTTCTGGCAATATTAAATAATTGTTTGTGTATTTTTAAACTTCTCGCATCTTTTTAGTCACTTCTGTTCCTTACTACACTATGAACGTAAACTCCTGAATGTTTTGGTTTAATTCAAGGTCTGGCAATTAAATATTGTTTGTTATTTTTAAACTTCTGCATCTTTTTTAGTCACTTCGTTTTGTACCTACTATAACTAAACTCCTGGAATTTTTTGTTAATTCAAGAAGCATTCTTGATTTGATATTGTTAGTCTATTTTTGTGATGGGCTATTGTGGAATTGTTCCTTACATATTTCACCTGCTTCTTTGAAGCTCGAATATGTTGCTTTAAGTTAGACATTGTTGGTTAATAACGAGTGTATTGTGTTGCATGCTCAAATACTTGTATGCGTCTATGATAGTAACGAGGATTTTAGTAGATCTTCAGTTATAAATATACATGAATCTTGGTTCACTTGTTTTACATAATCATTAGCTAATTAGGAAAGGCATGCAAAGAATGCGTCTTTAGATATCTCCCTTTTCTTCATGACATATTAATATACCTTGAATGTCATTCTAGTATGGAATGAACAAGTTACCGACTGATTGGGTAACTTGTCAAAACGGGTAATTTGGTTCGCGTTGGATCTACAACGTACACTAGTCTTTTCCTAATTTTAATTATCGTAAGTAGTCACGGCTATAACAAAACTATTACGATAATAATATCTCTTTGTTAAAAAAATATGACATTTTAGGAGGTTTCAGGGGTTTAAATACATTTTGGATGCCTTTTAACCTATTTACCTATTTACTTTTACTTTTTAGTTAAATACATTTTAGGAGGTTTCAGCTGGTTTAAATATGACTTGTTTGTTAACACTTTCCGTATTGTCCGGCATAAGCAGTATAGTAACACGTTATGATTCCCTACATTTACATCTTTTATATATTTATACTAGGTTATTAACCCGTGAAATTCACGGGAGTAAATTTAAAACCGTTGAATAGTGTTTATATAAGAGATCACTTTGTGATATTATGTGTATAAATGATATGTTAGATGTATAAATAGAAAATATTAATGCTATATTATTATACAAATAAAATTTTAAAACACTATGAAAAGCATTTAATTTTTGTTGGTATGTAATATTAATGCTACATTATGATATACAAATAAATAAAAAAACCTATACCATAAAAATAAACAACATATCATGTTTTATTAGTTAACATATATCCCCCAATTTTCATATCTTTTATATAATAAAACAAAATCCCTATTGGGAATTTTCATTTTTAAAAAATTAGAACCATACCTTATTTATTAATAATTTTATTTTAAAAAAAGATTATTTTCTTATTAAGTAACATTTTATATTTATCCATAACACAATTAGAAGATAAATACAAAAAATATAGATAAGATATTTAAAAAAAATTATTTTCTTATTAGGTAACATTTTATATTTATCCACAACACAAGTAGAAGATAAATACAAAAAATATAGATAAGATGCAATTAACAATAGGATTAAAATTTTTAAATAATTATTTCAAAAAATTAAAAAAAAAACCGCGCGTGCGCGGGTATTATAACTAGTTCTTTCATAAGCTATTTGTGTTATAATATCAATGATACATTATCATATAAATAAATAACAATTATTCAGTATGTGTGTTAATTGATCAATTGTTCCAAAGAACCCAAAAGCATGTTATGATATGACTTAACATAATCATGTAAAACAAATGATTCTTGATCCTTTCTACATTGTTTAACATTGTGTTAGAGTCAAACACTCATATATTACAATCAAGTAATCAAACCTAACAATTTTAATGTTCACTATAACATTGCTTCTCCTTGTGTCATACCCTCTGCATACACCTCCAATATAATATATTTGTTTCTATTCCACTTGAAATGGTTGTAATCATCTTCAACATAATTAACTACGGTGCAATTTATGAACTTTTCCCAAAAAAACAAAACACATTATCATCATACCGTTTCTAAATAAAACATATTTGAAGTGATTTTCTTTTTTTATTGATGCACCAATAGCCAACGAAAAAAAAAGGCTAATATGCCATAATTGCTTAAATGAATTTTTTTCAATACTACTGACTTAAGTTAACATCTTATGTGCTTATTACAAAGGTCATAGTTATAAAATGAAATTCAATATGTTTAAATAGCAATCTAACTTTGAAAGTGTATGTCTTCATCCTGTGAAATTTCAGCAACAATATAAAGTATGTTAATTGTTTTCAGTATATCATTGGCCTTTGGCTGGCCCATTATGTCCTGCAACCAACCTACCAAATTGTTTATGTTCAATGTAGGAAGCCATTTTTACTAAACAACTTTTTATGTAGTCCGAAAATTCTGGATCCATGCTCGGTGTCATCTAAGTCCACAGTGGCCGACATTGAATCCTCAACATAGTGTCATATGATCCAGATTACCCATTTGTATGTAAATGGGTCGATATTGCCACCTAGTTTTGAAAGGAAAAACCAGGATTTCAAAATTGGTATACAAAATGAAAGTCCAACAGCTTGCAAGAATTCAAAAGGTACTATCAACCAAAAGGGAAGTACAACTTGATCACAGAATGACGATCACAGCTCAAAAATACATATGGATATTCAACAAAATAATTAAAAAAAATTAAGCATGGTTCCAAAATGACATAATAATAACATTTCAATCCATGTTTTTTACCCCTAAAGTAAAAAAAGCCAACTATAAGAAGATTTATGAAATGGAATAAATATTTCACCACGTGAAATATGACATAAAAATAGCGGTAACAGTAGGCTAGAACAATACCTCGTTATAAACTTGAGCAAATAATTCGTTGCCAACTCTTGGAGATCCAAAGTTGTACATGGTTACATAAATAGCACCAAGGTAATATAGAAAATATTTATAAGGGTGGTGGCAATGGTCACGGTTTGCATCCGGTATCAACCTAAACCGCACGGCAACACCGCTGCCACCCATGCGGTTTGATGGGCTTCAACATCACATGCTGCAACGGCATGAAGCAAACTCCAAGGGGATATGACCGTTGGAACAATTAAAGGGAAAAGAAATATGGGATCATGGTTGCCACTAAAAAAGTATGGTGAGGTATAGTTGAGGTATGAGATGAGGTGGAATGATATTATTAGTGGGTGGTGAGGTATGGTTGAGGTATGGGATCATGACTGCCACCACCCTAAGTAGATTGCGACTTATAATCCATAACGTTACAACCGAGATCATAACCTATACAAAACTCACTTTGCTAGTTGACTGGAGGATAGTTCAAGAGCAAGCAAGGTTGCCGGTGCGCCGCCTAAACTATGACCAGTAACAAAAACATGCCATTTGGACACCGGATCAGCATCATCATCTCTGCCATGGAGATAGGTTTGTCTTGTAATTAAATTTAAACACACCCATGTATACAATAACCTTGACCATCCAATATCATGAACTTACCGAGATGAACCTCAGAACAACAAACATCATAAGGATATGCGATGGTGTACTGTCGTCATAAGAAAAATAGCATATAATATGTTGATACCTGAATCTCTTCCTTAAAATCACCACCAATTCTCTCCGGGTTTAGCCTAAATAAGTTCAGCGAGAAATTTTTAAAAAGAAAAAAAAAATCATACATGTCAACTTTTAGGTGGCAATGTAATTACCCGGTAGGAGACAGCATTAAATCAGTTCTCAAGTCTTTCCATCTCAAGTCTTACCAAAGAAAATGTTCCAGTCAATACAACAGCCTCTTAAAAAAAAAAAAAAAAAAAAAAAAAAAAAAAAAAAAAAAAAAAGCCACTCGTGTGCCAATCATCATGTATCTCGGTTATCTCTAATGTCAAAGAAATATTTCACACATACATTTACTGAAGAAATAATGCTACCCTTTAATGAAACAAAATTCATTGAATAATATTATCAAATATTTATTAATACTAATAATAATTACAACAACAATTTCACATATAATTACCAATAACAATCCAATTTTTCGCACATGATGAGTCAAAACAGCCCTTCATTTTCACAATTGTATTGACTATCTCAACTTATATTTTTACCTTCCGTACTACTGATCGCAACAAAATTTTAATACAACAACTTTCCACATAGTATTATTAATCGCAAAACATTGAGTATTACTAATACTTATAATCACAAACGCAGTCTCACACTTCTACCAATAATCACAACATACTACAATAAACTATCAAGTTAATTAACAAATATCAACATGTATCTTTTAGAAACTCATTTTAACCGCAATCCAAAACAACCACTTTTAAAGTAACTGTTTAAGCAAGCAATCCCAAACAACCCCTATACCATAGTGTAAATTAAAAACACAATAAAAAGGGTACAATCAAGTTACCAAAAAGAAAGTAACTTGGGAAATATCGATAAGAAGTTAGTCCTAGGACCCAACTGAAATATCAATATGGACACCGGTTATTTCCCTAAGATAATTAGTCCGGATATACAAAAAAACGATTATTTGGCCCACAATTTAAAGATAATCCAAAGCATGATACTTTATCCAAACATAAGAATTGATAATTGTGACTTCAAGTTACAATAACCAGTTTTAAAATTTAAATCCTAGGACCGAACTGAATGTTAAAAAAGAAACGTATAACTTTAAATTGTCTTACTTGGATTGGTGGTGGTTACAGTAGCTCCTCCAAAATAACAACTGGTTGAGACCGGGTTCTTTTGGTAATAAGTAATAACTGTTAAAGGTATACGAAGCATCTGATGTAGTTGTAGAGAATCAGATTCCTGAATCATTGTTGTCAACCCATAATAGTTCACATGTTGTCAGTCCTACTCAGGAAAACCAGCCTGCAAAAGGTAATTTCCATTGTCTTTGGGAGCTTTAAATGAATCTATCTTACATATGAAGTTTGCATAGTAATTAATGAGTAATGACCGGTATTTTTATGACTTACAGAGACTGTCTCTAAGCTGACGACTGCCCATCAAAATACTTGATTGTCAAAATACTCCGTATGATTTTTTGACACTCAGCAGATTTTATTAGAATTTGGATCCAGCCGTAAAAAAACAACCCATTAAGGCATTAACTACTAATGGCGTTAATAAAATGAATCATACATGTACCTCTAAACTATACCCTATACACTTCTACAGTGCATTACATATAGAAAACCAGAAATCAATTATTCTGCCAGTTCAAAACGCAATAATCAGATCCCCTTCAAAATGTAATACCCGAGACAGACAACCCCTTAGTTTAAATTTTGAATTCATGGCAAGAACTTTTGGTTTTCTCATATTTATGGGCGTATCTCAGATTGCTCATTTAAGCATCTTATATTTTCCTTCAACAGAGGGGTGTATTATTTTGACCCGTTACCTAATTTGCTCAACATATTTCAATCACTATCTCACATCTAAGAGAGGGTTGATAAAGAAAGGAGGTATGGTGTACACATGTAGCAGCTGAAGCATCTGGCTAAAATCATGTGACCTCATCAGGAAGATCGGGATGATCATGAAAGAGCGAAGCAACCTGCATACATTATGCATAGATTATAAAAGGTACTAAGTAATGCAAATCACTCCAATGAAATCAATCACAGCTATTATGCAATATTATTTTAAGAGCTTACACACAGAAAAATTATATTTCATTAAAGAAGCTAAAATGCCAGTTTTGACCCGTTTATTGTTAGGTAGTCGATATGCGTTATGTTTAAATCCTAAAGGGTCGAACGGGTTAAAAACTTTAGCTCATCAACAAACGGGTAAAAAGTCACAGAAAGTGTACCTTTAAAACATAAAACTTAAGTCATTTCACGTAGATATCTACATTTTTTTTATCAATTATTCTTTTAAATTAAATTTCAAACTAAAATATTCCGCTTCAGATCCCACCTGAACTATACAAACATGTATTGTAGGCTTAATTAATGTATGGCTAATCATGTGCTTGAGCCATGATCTAAAAACTCAATAATGATTAAATCAAACTCTTGATAATGTTTTTTTATCACAAAAAGATTAGTTCATCGATTAATTTATACCTTCGAAACTATAGTTCTTCGTCAAGACTTTCATGAGTGTTCTTCCTGAGCCATCCATGAGCCACAATTATTAACAAATCTCCAGACCACCTGCACAAAACACACAAACCAAATTCATTCAGACATTATCACAAACACTTAGTGTGCCTCGAAGGCAATCTTCACGTCAAATGAATTAAATTAAACAAACACATATGATAACAATCAAGATTTTACCTTTATTTTGTCCATGAAATTCATTGTTCTTTATGAACCCGTTAAGACCTAAAACACAAACAAATTAGAATCGAATATTCAAATGAATTCAAACTTGAAAACAAAATCGGATGAATAACAATATCATACAGTCAAAAGAATACAATGGTTGTGTTTTTCATACCTTTTTCCATTCAAATTCATCACATCCTAAAACTTCATCTGTAGGAAAACAAAATAATGAAATTTGGATGAGAAAAAACTCTTCACATAATTAATGAAGAACATATATTAAGAACAATGAAAATGGATGCAATAAAACTTTAGACCAAATTTAGGAATGAGGTTTTTCATATGAGTCTTATCAATAAAACTTTAGATCGAATTCAGGTTTGGGATTGATAATGATTCGGTTGTGTGTAGTTGTGTAGGAAAAAAAGGGTGNACACACTTGAAACGTATTATATTAGATAACTGATATAAAAAAGATCGACACAACTCTTAAATAATCTTATTAAGCTCTAAACATAAAACCTAATTATAGTCATAGTTAGAATATGACTGCCAAGCAACATCAGCCTTCGATCAGCCGGCGGCTTTGTTGGTATATATATTGACTTTCACTGCCAAATTGCTTATGTTCTTTTGCACACGTCTATAGAAGAAAAAATAATCACAATCAATTTATAGACTAATTTCAACCTTCGATATCCGCATGTCATAACCAGTTGATGAGCTATCTGATTAAAGTATTTTTTGGCTTGAGAGGGAAAACATATAATTGCAACTTTGCAAGTGTATATAACTTTGGAGAATTGCATATAGATATATCACTCAAAAAATATAAAATTGCATATCTATCGAGCTTAAAGTTATAATTGTATATATATCTTTTCAAAAACTCAAAAATTACATATATAAAGCACAACCAATCTCTATTCGAACTCCCTTTACTTGTAGGAGTACATCGTAGATTTGTCAATTGTCAAGCTCATGACGACCTGGTCGATTTGGGAGAAGCTGTAGGTATTAATAACTTAAACTTATAATTACATATATACTATTCCTAAACCTTGAATATATTATATATAACCCGCACTTGATTCCAAGTGAGGGGATGAACACCCTTTTACTCAGTAAATAAGGGTGGAATCAAGCTCGAGACTCGAACAAAAACAATACTTTTTCAAAATTTAAAACTATAAAGAAAACTATAATTGAAATATAAAATATTTCATTAAATTATTCTTTTCCTTATATATAAACTTGGAGCATTGATACATTCACAAAGAATTTACAAAAACAAATCCACAAAAAGGATTTGTCAATGTGTGATTGGTGTGTTTGTATATATTTTGTGGATTTGTTTTTGTGAATCCTTTGTGGATGTATCAATGCTCGTAAACTTGTTTAAAGTAATATACGCTTTCATTCAAGCCATAATGAATCTATTACACATATATAAAAATCATGAGATCTATGATTACCGAGTTTAGTTCATGTATTCGTACATATTTCATATTCAACCAACAAATTATATATAAGATAAGGTGACTTTGAATATCTAAGATTATTAAGGCTGAGTATCGTAGACCCAAGACCGACCGAGACTGAGAAAATCGACTGACAGACCGAACTGAAGGACCATCGGTCCGGTCTCGATCCCAATATTTTCCTCAGGTCTCGGTTCGGTCCGGTCCGGTCTTATGTAAAAACCGACCATTATGCCTTCTTGGACCGGACTGGACCGAACACATTCGGTCCGGTACTCAATCTAGGGTTTTGGTCGAATTCGGTCTCGGTCCGGTCCAGTTTTGGTCGGTCAGTCCGATTTTGGACCGATGCTCACTTTAGAGATTATAACTTGTCATGATAGATTTATTTTGGTCTCTAATTTATTTTGAACCTCGGGATATCATGCCCTTTGAAACAAATGTTTTTGTTGCTATTTTAAAAATTATAATTACCATAATTAGGTTTAATATTATTTGGATATATATGACATATTAAAGATTTAGAAATGATATATATCCAGTTATAAATGTTTAGAAAAGATACATATGCAATTATAAGTTTAAGTTGAATATATATATGTAGTTTTTAAGCTTTTGGAAAGATGTATATAAAAAAAATAAAAGTTTAAGTCAAATATATACACAAATTTGAGCTTTTGAAAGGTTATATATGCAATTCCTCCTTTTATTAATTTTTGTCTCATATAATTTCTTTTTTCTAAAGTACCCACTTTACTTTACGGCGTATGTTTAACCAGGGGGAACCCAGGACTCTAAATCAATAGGTGCATAACTTTTTTTTACGAGCATAATTTTTTTTTTAATAAAACGTACGATTTCATTAAAAGTAATAAACAAATTAAGAAGACATGCATTTATTTTGATATATAACGGCTGCCACAATAGCTTTTTATTATAAATGTTAAACGCTTCAAAATGTTTTGTGTCAAACACGCCCACCTTCTGTCGAACATTGAGACTTTATTTCGAATCTTTTAGTCGATGAATCATCTCAATATGGATTGACTACAAGTCTACAAGCCAGATGATATCTTTATCAACCATGTCTAACATAAAACCTCTTGCTAATTCGAGAATTGATTAACTCAAACCCCTCGCGATATATGATTTTCAAGAGTAGTTAACATACTTAATTTGAATTTGTCGTTACAATTTTGTTCTCCTGCTCACCTTATGAATGAATGATTGAACGAAATTGCTAAGAAACAAAAGTAAAATAGAGATCAACAAAACAAACATCATCATCATCAATAAAGTAACTGAATTAGTGTGTTGACTTCCTATTGCTTTCATTTTCATGAGTTCCTTAAAGTCAATGGAAATGGTGTCAACAATATATACAATTTGAATTCACTCAATTGCCCAACAAACACAATCAATTTCGAATACTTTGGTTAAAAAAAGGGGGTCAAGTTGTTTCAAGGTACATACAAACTGATTTTTTTAGAAATACCACAATCAAACATAAAATGTTTCTAGAAATGAAAACCTTACTCTCTCTTTCCCGCTTTTGGCGCGAAACTTTTTGGAGCTTTTTGAGGCGATAAGCGGTGAGCAATGAGCTTTTTAATTTTTATTGTTCGTTTGGCAAAGGAGCGGTTAGCTTTGCTATTTTTTTAGGAAAGCTCATTTTTCCAATGTTTCTTTAAGAAGCTGTGAGCGATGAGCTGTGGTTACTGCTCGCAGCTCACTGCTCATAGCTTAGTGCTACTGCTCAATGCTAATTTTACCAAACGCACCCTAAATAAGGACAATAAAAATAAGACGGATAAAGTATATTTGTACCATAACTAGTCATATATAATAGTTATTACCTAATCCATATATGTTCATAACTAATACCAATATATTATTGGAGTATTTATTTAACGACATCGCGTAAAGCGACGATATATAACGATAAATATTAAAATTTGCGAACTTGTTTCTAGTATGACTTTTTATGCAACATTTACGTGTTCAATTTATAGTTATTGCAAAAAAATAGTTTATGATGAATAATTATACCTTGTATGTATAACTAAAATATCACTACACTACAAAAAATAGTGCTACTCTTTACACTTATTTTGCCACGGTATGTTAAATCGTGGACTTTTTTTTACATGGATAAAAATCTTGCTACATTTATAGGTGTCACAAATGTTTAAAAAAATAATCCACATATATAAGTGTGGACAATTACAATAAAGCTACACTTATATGTGTAGCAAATGTTTCCACACTTTTTACTATATGCATTTTTTGCAATTTTGCCACACTTTTAGGTGTGGACATTCAAAAAATATTTCCACACTTTTAACCATAGAAATTTGGACAATATCTCCACACTTATAAGTGTAGAAAAATTTGTCACACCCATTATTACCACACTTGAGAAAGTGTGGTATCAATAATTTTACACATTTTTAAATGTGGCTATTTGGCCTTTAAAATGTGAAGAATTCGTCTAGTTTTTTTAATGCTATAACTATTTGTAACTATAGATTCTCGTTACTATTCACTATTAGTCATCTGGTTTTTAAAATGTTGAAAGATCAACATTTGAGACATACTCCGCATTTTCTTAAACATGTTGAAATCGAGAGAGAAAAAGAGACGGTACAGTTGTATAGAGTTATAGACACCTACTAGGCACTAGCATTATTGAATGCACAATCATTGGTTTCTTGAATTCGATTAAACACATAAAAAAATTCTTCTTCGTAGTTATTGCCATGTTGTTACATGTGTAACGACTCAATATATTTTTTTTTTTTTCTTCCCCTTCTTCTTCTTCTTCTTCTTCTTCTTCTTCTTCTTCTTCTTCTTCTTCTTCCGAGACGATATAAAATTCATAATTTAAAGTTTAAACATAGCTTGAACATGTATAAAAAAAAGAAAGTTAAATAATGATTATGTTCAAAGATAATGTATAATTGTTTCTAAGGAATGGATTAAGTGAGAAAAAGAATTAAAATGACAAAGTGTTAGAAGTAATTTTAGTCACACTTTTCAAATTAGAATGAAAAATTTTAGAGAATATGTATTCACTTTTTTAGATGCATCTGAAATATATGGTTGTGATTACTTCTCATCAATCTCATTTGATAGTAACTCATGTTTCTAGAATGAAACCACAATTAAACTTAGTTTTACGAGAATTTAAGCCGTCCTTGGTCATAAAACCTTATCATTTCCACTATGCATAAAGCAAAAACTATTTAAATGAACAAAAGTTAATACCGTCATCATATTAAATATAACACGCAATACGGATGCTAAAGAAAACACAAAGAAGGTTGATGCAACCGAATTTCTTCTAACCTATATACCACTGTCGCTATAAGTAGATTCTCGGCTAGTATATCTTAAGATTAAGCTTAGTAAGACAAATCAAAGAAATTCATAAAAATAAATCAATTTACACCTACAATAGAAAACTCGATTAATTAGTAAACTCTGTAAAATAATACTTTTTGCAAGTTCCGATTCATTAAGATAAATTAATATCGATTAATTAATAATTTTTTAATTTATAAATTTTGATGGTTTCATTAGTATATATGAGAAAAGTTTCACGTACATTCATTTTCTCTCTAGATAATATATGATTTTCAAGAGTAGTTAACATACCCAATTTGAATTTGTCGTTACAATTTTGTTCTCCTGCTCACCTTATGAATGAATGATTGAACGAAATTGCTAAGAAACAAAAGTAAAATAGAGATCAACAAAACAAACATCATCATCATCAATAAAGTAACTGAATTAGTGTGTTGACTTCCTATTGCTTTCATTTTCATGAGTTCCTTAAAGTCAATGGAAATGGTGTCAACAATATATACAATTTGAATTCACTCAATTGCCCAACAAACACAATCAATTTCGAATACTTTGGTAAAAAAAAGGGGGTCAAGTTGTTTCAAGGTACATACGAACTGATTTTTTTAGAAATACCACAATCAAACATAAAATGTTTCTAGAAATGAAAACCTTACTCTCTCTTTCCCGCTTTTGGCGCGAAGCTTTTTGAAGCTTTTTGAGGCGATAAGCGGTGAGTAATGAGCTTTTTAATTTTTATTGTTCGTTTGGCAAAGGAGCGGTTAGCTTTGCTATTTTTTAGGAAAGCTCATTTTTCCAATGCTTCTTTAAGAAGCGGTGAGCTGTGGTTACTGCTCGCAGCTCACTGCTCATAGCTTAGTGCTACTGCTCAATGCTAATTTTACCAACGCACCCTGAATAAGGACAATAAAAATAAGATGGATAAAGTATATTTGTACTATAACTAGTCATATATAATAGTTATTACCTAATCCATATATGTTCATAACTAATACCAATATATTATTGGAGTATTTATTTAACGACATCGCGTAAAGCGACGATATATAACGATAAATAATAAAATTTGCGAACTTGTTTCTAGTATGACTTTTTATGCAACACTTACGTGTTCAATTTATAGTTATTGCGAAAAAATAATTTATGATGAATAATTATACCTTGTATGTATAACTAAAATATCACTATAACTATATGTAACTATAGATTCTCGTTACTATTCACTATTAGTCATGGTTTTTAAAATGTTGAAAGATTATTCATGGTTTTTAAAATGTTGAAAGATCAACATTTGAGACATACTCCGCATTTTCTTAAACATGTTGAAATCGAGAGAGAAAAAGAGACGGTACAGTTGTATAGAGTTATAGACACCTACTAGGCACTAGCATTATTGAATGCACAATCATTGGTTTCTTGAATTCGATTAAACACATAAAAAAATTCTTCTTCGTAGTTATTGCCATGTTGTTACATGTGTAACGACTCAAATTTTTTTTTCTTTTTCTTTTTTCCTTTCTTCTTCTTCTTCTTCCGAGACGATGTAAAATTCATAATTTAAAGTTTAAACATAGCTTGAACATGTATAAAAAAAAGAAAGTTAAATAATGATTATGTTCAAAGATAATGTATAATGTTTCTAAGGAATGGATTAAGTGAGAAAAAGAATTAAAATGACAAAGTGTTAGAAGTAATTTTAGTCTTTCAAATTAGAATGAAAATTTTGAGAGAAGATGTCTTCACTTTTTTAGATGCATCTGAAATATGTGGTTGTGATTACTTCTCATCAATCTCATTTGATAGTAACTCATGTTTCTAGAATGAAACCACAATTAAACTTAGTTTTACGAGAATTTAAGCCGTCCTTGGTCATAAAACCTTATCATTTCCACTATGCATAAAGCAAAAACTATTTAAATGAACAAACGTTAATACCGTCATCATATTAAATATAACTCGCAATACGGATGTTAAAGAATACACAAAGAAGGTTGATGCAACCGAATTTCTTCTAACCTATATACCACTGTCGCTATAAGTAGATTCTCGGCTAGTATATCTTAAGATTAAGCTTAGTAAGACAAATCGAAGAAATTCATAAAAATAAATCAATTTACACCTACAATAGAAAACTCGATTAATTAATAAACTTTGTAAAATAATACTTTTTGCAAGTTCCGATTCATTAAGATAAATTAATATCGATTAATTAATAATTTTTTAATTTATAGATTTTGATGGTTTCATTAGTATATATGAGAAAAGTTTCACGTACATCCATTTTCTCTCTAGATTCGCTGAACTCATCTTATCCATACATTTATTTCTCATCTAATGGCTGTGATTAATTTGCTTTTTTTTAAACATCTCATTTACTGAGATAGGGTAAGGGCCGAGCAAGGTTCGAAAACCAGACCGGACACACCAAAATCGGACCGGACCAAAAACCGATTTGACTCTAAATACCGGACCAAAATGTTCGCTCTATGTCCGGGTCGGTCAGGTCCCACAAAGCATAATGTCAAGTTGTGCGTAAGACAAAACCAAACCGGACCAGACCAAAGACCAAAAATGATTAAAAGGGTGGACCGATGACCGGACCGAAATACATTCAGTCTGGTCTGGTCTGGTCGGTCCGGTTCGGGCCAGTTTCTCGGTTCGGCCCGGTCCGCGATCTATACTACTCAGCCCTAGATAGGGGTATACGGGGATACATTCTCATTCATAAAATTCACATATTTCACTCAAATAAACACACACAATTTACTCTCATTCATTTCTCTCGTCTACCCTGAATAACATCTCTAATCGCTTAGAAACCCTAATTTTTCACCCCAAATTGTATGAATAATGGATGTACGAGATGAAATATCATCTTAAGGTGGAGGTGTTAGAAAGAAGTCTGGTTATCATAAATTGGTTGCTCAAGAACACAAAGATCCCCTAGTTATTAAGTTAATGACTGCTAAGAGTAATTTAGATCCGAAAGAAGGAGCTAAGACCCCAGTCAAACTGAAGCCCAATTCTAAGATACCAGTCAAACCAAAGCCAAATCCAAAGACCACAGTCAAACCTAATCCCAAACCTAAGGTTGCTGTCAAACCAAAACCACAAACGATTGTCAAACCGAAGCCCAATCCTAAGGTTGTTGACAAACCAAAACCACAGCCAATTGTCAAACCAAAGCCCAATCCTAAGGCTGCTGTGAAACCAAAGCATGTTGTCAAGCCAAAGCCCGCTGTCAAACCAAAGAACAGAATCACATGTTATTTACCTTGAACAACATCTATATTTTCTTCATGTGGATCGTCAACAACTTCATTCATAACTTGGATTTCAGAATCCACAACACGGTTTTCAGCAACCGCAACTCGAACGTCAACTAAATTTGTTTCATTTAATTGATTATCATCCATTTTTATGAGATCGCTTGTGATTTATGGTCCAATCGAATAAAAAATTGATCAAAATCGATGTTTTTAAACGATTAACGATCCAAGATGATGATTTAAAGGAGAAATCAGAGTGTTTTTTTTATGAAGATTTGAAGGTGTAATCGTGAGTGTGTTGTGTGTGTTTTTGCCCTAATTTTTTTGGGAAAAAGATAAAGGTGTGTTTTTATTTTTAGCTTATATAGTAGGATGTTTTTGCCCTTGATGTGTGAATATCAGATTCGATCTCAACCTTTGGATCAAGTTGGAATGGATGGTTGGGATGGGTTCAGTGGGTCTATGGAGAATAGGGGGTCTAAAAGGATCTCAACTCATATATACATAGGAAGGTCGGTTCGTCCACATATGTAAATTGCACACATATATATACATAGAGGTAGATTCATCTACATACGTACATAAATACGAGAATATTCACCTAATAAAAAGTGGGGGCCTATTTCCCATAAGAAAACATTTTTGGTTGCGGTCATCTTACTACTTGTTTATGGTTAGGGTGTAGTTTTGGAGATAGAAATATGAGTTGGCGCGGATGTGAAAGGGGTGACCATAGAAAATTGTTGACACCATTAGCATTAGTCTTAAAGACCAATTCGGTTTTTTTTTTAAACATATACATAGATATATGGTCACATACATGTACGGATGTAAGTGAGTCAAGTAAACTTGCGAGCTACTTGAAATCGGTTAGCAAAGTACTTGTAATCAACTCGATTATAACCGGATCTAATTGCACGCACTCGGTTAAATTGTCGATTTGAATTCAAATATAAAAATCATTGACTTGTAAAGCTTGTTAGCCTTATCGATATTGACAATTTTACCCTTATTACATAATCCTTTCGTCGCATATTAAGTCTCCATTTTGTAAATGCACAAAGTTTAGAAAATTTTCACTAACTACACTTTCCACCAATAAAATAACCTCTATCCACCAAAGCTCTTATTGATTGTTTGAAATACAAATTAAACACTTATTTTGAGACATCACGAAATAGAAATATGAACACTTGTAGTGAAACAGAGGGATATCTTTTGTATATAAGCAAGTGTAGTGGAGTTGAGCTAGCTCAAAAGTATAGAGTCAAGTGACGTTATGTAAGATCGTTGATAACTCTCACAATATAAACGGTTCACACGGGCCAACCCGATGACAACTTATGGAAACACTTTTGAGCTTATGCTCCAAAACAGTTCCACGACTACTCAGAGATCAAGTTGAGTAATTGTAACAGTTCTTAGTGTTACTTTATTAGTACTATTAATACTATAACTAATATTCGTAATATCAGCTATTCGAGTCAAACCAAACTTAAAAATTTCAATAAGTTAACTGAACACGAGCTTAGTGTCAACTGCATTCTACTCAACTCGACTCAGTTACACCCCAGCAGCCGATACACATATACAAACATCAAATTTAAAAAAAAAATAAAAAAAAATCATAAACACAAAACGAGTGATAGAATTAAACAATGAAAAGGACTAGATAGTAAAATTATTACTGCACGAGCTTCATGTCAATTCCGTTTTACTCAAGTCGACTCAGTTACACCCCAGTAGCCGATAAACACATACAAACATCAATTTTATAAAAGAAAATCATAAACACAAACGAGCTATAGAGTTAAATAATGAAAAGGACTAGATAGATAAAGTATTACTGAACACGAGCTTTGTGTCGACTGCGTTCTTCTCAACTCGACTCAGTTACACCCCAATAGCCGATACATGCATACAAACGTCAATTTAAAAAGAAAATAATGATAATAAACACAAACGAGTTATAGAATTAAATAATGAAAAGGACTAGATAGAAAAAGTATTACCGAACACGAGCTTCGTGTCAACTGCGTTCTACTCAAGTCGACTCAGTTACACCCCAGTAGCAGATAAACATATACAAATGTCAATTTTATAAAAGAAAATCATAAACACAAACGAGTTATAGAATTAAATAATGAAAAGGCCTAGATAGAAAAAATATTACTGAACACAAGCTTCGTATCAACTGCGTTCTACTCAAGTCGACTCAGTTACGCCCCAGCAGCCGATACAACCATAGACACGCAAATTTAAACAGAAAATAATGATAACAAACACAAACGAGAAATAGAATTAAATAATGGAAAGGACTAGATAGTAAAATTATTACTGAACACGAGCTTCGTGTCAACTGCGTTCTACTTAAGTTGACTCAGTTACACCCCAGTAGCCGATAGACACATACAAACATCAATTTTATAAAAGAAAATCATAAACACAAACGAGCTATAGAGTTAAATAATGAAAAGGACTAGATAGAAAAGGTATTACTGAACACGAGCTTTGTGTCGACTGCGTTCTTCTCAACTCGACTCAATTACACCCCAATAGCCGATACACGCATACAAACGTCAATTTAAAAAGAAAATAATGATAATAAACACACACGAGTTATAGAATTAAATAATGAAAATGACTAGATAGAAAAAGTATTACCGAACACGAGTTTCGTGTCAACTGTGTTCTACTTAAGTCGACTCAGTTACACCCAAGCAACCCATACAAGCATACAAACGTCAATTTAAAAAGAAATAATGATAACAAACACAAACGAGATATAGAATTAAATAATGAAAAGGACTAGATAAAAAAACATTATTATAACCCAATTTCCATACGCGTATTGGTTTGTCTTTTGGCATCTTCTTCCTTGATTTTATCACATACACTTAAAAACACACACTCCAACTTGTGCACTTGTACTTTTACACATATATACCATCATCAAACCACTTCACTTTCCTCTCTCTTTATATCTTTCAGCACTGAAAAACATATTATTTGCAGTTTCCAAAAATAATGGCAGACTCAGGAGGTGGTCAGTACACAGATTTTCCAGCAGTACCAACTTATGGTGGTCAGTTTATTCGTTACAACATTTTTGGAAATGACTTTGAGATCACTAATAAATATCGTCCTCCCATCATGCCTATTGGTCGTGGTGCTTATGGTATTGTATGGTATGTTGTCTACTTATGTCTATGTTTTTATGTTTTTGTGACCATGTTGTAGATCATGTTTTTTTTTTTTAAGGTCGTTGACTTTTTGGTTTTTTTGTTTGTACTATGTTGTTTTAAGTCCTGGTTTGTGTTTTTGTGTTAGTTCGATGTTGAACGCTGAGACGAATGAGATGGTGGCTGTTAAGAAGATTGCGAATGCTTTTGATAATTATATGGATGCTAAAAGGACGCTTCGCGAGATTAAGCTTTTGAGACATTTGGATCATGAGAATGTTAGTTGTTTTTTTTTGCTGTATAATCTTGTTTTTTTGATTTTTTCCATAGATTTATGTCGAATAGTGGTACTGCTTATGTGCTTATTTGAACCAATCTGCTTATGATCCAACGGACTATGTTTTTCTTGTTGAGATACCCGGGAAGGGCGACTCTGTGACCATATCCGAACCCTTTCCATGACCACCCCCAAGATGTTTATCTAGTGAGATTCGAACCTTGTGAGTCATCACGACGGTGTCTACTAGGGTCACCTTGGTGGTGGTCAACCAATCTACTTATGATTGATTATATGTTTTTTAGTTTGCTTATAGGATCAGTTTACCTTTAGAATAAGCATAATTGCCAAACACTCACATATTTAATTATTGTATCCAAAAACTATTTCCTAGATTGTGTCATTTTGTTACCATTGTTTATCTGCTCTGCCTTATTGTAACAAAGAAAAGTCGTATAAGTAGTATACGAATCTACTTCATTGCTTAGTAACAAAGTTACATGGAAGATAATTTATCATTTATGAATCAATAGTCCCTGATGCAGGTTTCAGATCACTCAGCTATAAATATAATCTTTATAGATTGCATACTCTAAACGAACAGCACTTGTTTCTTATCTCTAAGAACCATGTGACACTTCAGAAAATTTGCCTCTTCAGTACCATAGCTTTACACAATATGCACATGATAGGACAATATGTCCAAAATAGAAATTTACTTGTGATCGAATTCGGTTTTAGGCAATTGATATGCTAATTTATACCTTTTTAAGTGTTCAGCAGTAAACAACTTCCACTAGTGTGGAATCATAATCTGACAAACCGATGCAAGTTTGTTTAAGAACTTTGGTTGATATCGAGTGTTTGGGATTGCTTATATAATCTGCTTATTTTTAAGTTCTTATCTACTATGAAATAAGATGATCAAACACTTATTGCTTATCTGTTTAAAAAATAAGCATGATAGGCACTCAAATAACTTATCTTGGTCAAGTTGTTTGTATATAATATATAGTATGTGTATGTATACAGTGTACCTGATTGACATTTTAACCTAATGCAGATAATAGCTATAAAAGACATAATCCCACCTCCTCTACGAAGAGAGTTCTCTGATGTTTACATCACCACTGAACTTATGGATACCGACCTTCACCAAATTATTCGGTCCAATCAGAACTTATCAGAAGAGCATTGCCAGGTAGTAATTTACCTTTTATTAAATTAAGTACTCGAACCTTCACCAGATTATTTGGTCTCACTGACTGTTGTTTTCCGCGATGTTTGCAGTACTTCTTGTATCAGCTCCTAAGAGGCTTGAAGTACATTCATTCTGCTAATGTTATCCATAGAGACTTGAAGCCTAGTAACTTGCTGCTAAATGCAAATTGTGATTTGAAGATTTGCGATTTTGGACTTGCTAGGACAAGTGCTGAGAATGACTTTATGACTGAATATGTTGTCACAAGATGGTATCGGGCTCCTGAGCTGTTACTCAACTCTTCTGATTATACCGCTGCCATTGATGTGTGGTCTGTTGGTTGCATCTACATGGAGCTAATGAACAAGAAGCCTTTGTTTCCTGGTAAAGATACTGTGCATCAAATGCGCATATTAACAGAGGTACATTTGTTATTTTAACCAACATACCAACTGTTTCGCCAAAGCACACAGTAACACATGCTTTAGAAAATATCATTATAGCCTTGAATATTGTTTAAGACGTGCAAAGGGGATTCAAATATATGACTCTGCTAATTGTGGTATGGGTTATAATGGGTAATCTTTGGTATGGGAAATGGATCCAAACATTTAACTCTATTTGGTAATAACGGTTTTTCCTTTCTTTCCAAAATGGGTAATTTTGGCTGCATTGAATATTCAACTTTAGGCTGGTCACTATGGAGGTAAAGCACCAGGTGTTGGCCTCCACCACGCGCAGACCCCATAGCACCCTCACCACCACCGCGTACGGTGGTGGTTATTTTTTTTTTACCCATTTTGGTGGTCTGCACCACCTAATGAAAAACAAGGAAAAGGGGTGTTTTTATTTTTTTGGTTTGTATGTGTGAGGTATATTGTGGGGTATGTATAAAGTTGGTTATTTTTATATTTTTGGTTTGGTGGTGACCATAGCACCTCTTTGGTGGTGGGTTTGGTAGTGTGTTGAATGGTGATATGGCGCTGACGTGGAGGTGGTGGGTTTGGTGAGTCTTAGGCGACTTTCAATCCATTATCTTTTTAGCTAACTTTTCTATTTGACCTGTTTGACCCGTTAGTGGTAAAGCATAACCCCGAATTGGCCCATTCATTAGTACATGACTCAAAACTCTTAAGGGTCTGATTTTGTTCTATTTCTAGCAGCCTTTGGTTTCTATTTGATAAGTGTACAGTTGTTCTGGTATGGAAACTTGAATGCTATTACTAACGCCAATTCTATTTTCAGCTTTTGGGTACACCAACTGAATCTGATCTTCGGTTTATTCGAAATGAAGATGCACGAAGATATCTCGCTCAACTCCCTCAACATCCTCGCCAGTCATTATCCACGGTTTTCCCACACGTTCATCCATTAGCCATTGATTTAGTCGACAAAATGTTAACAATGGATCCAACCAAACGAATCACAGGTAATAATACCATACACAACTCTACTATATGTTACTTAAAAACCACGCAAATCTGAACAAAAATATTCATCTCTTGGTTGCAGTTGAAGATGCATTAGATCACCCTTACCTTGCAAGACTACATGATGTAGCTGATGAGCCAATCTGTGCGGAGCCTTTTTCATTTCAATTCGAGCAACAAGTTCTTGGAGAAGAGCAGATCAAGGACTTGATTTACGAGGAGGCATTAGCACACAACCCTGGGTTTGCTTAAAAGAAAAACATCAGGCATTCCATGGTATTAAACCATCGTGAACTCTTAAGTAAGATATTGCTAAATAAGTCTGCCATGTGAATGCCTATGGAAAAAGGAAAAAAAAAAAGAAGATATCTCCAAAGTGAGCTGAATCATCCAACCGGAACTGCAAATTTGTTGTATTACTCATTTAGAACAATTGGCAGATGAATCAGTGGCTATGTTGTTTTTTCAGTTTGAAATTTTTTTATTGCANTTCATTTAGAACAATTGGCAGATGAATCCAGTGGCTATGTTGTTTTTTCAGTTTGAAAATTTTTTATTGCTTTTTTGGTTCGTGGAGGGGGTTCGGATTTTGGTCTCCTTTTGGTACCTTGTGATTTGTGTTGTTGCTGAGATCTAAAACTAGATTTTAGAATTGTGTACTATTGTAATTTGTAGTCAATCTGTACAAGTACCTTGAGATCTATTTATGTATTTTGTTGCAAACAATTTCTTATAACTACTTCACTATCACCTATTTTGTTCTTTTAACATGACGCTGCAGATGAGTCAAAGTTTTATCGAGTTATTGAGCTTGTTTAAGATGTGGTTTATCAATTTCGTTCGCTTAATTAAGCATGGGTTTTAGTAAAGATTTTCAAGCCATATAAGCTCTCAAGTTTTTCGAGCTCGTTTCAACTCGTTTTCAGCTCCATCTACTCCCTCATTTTTGGATTAAAGAAAATAAAACTTTTGTTCGTTACATCTTATTTGTAGCATCATTTTCTCTGTTAATAGTATGGCAAAAAATACATTACTACACGTTGCTTTGACATTGATCTAACATGTGAAAAACATATAAGCAGACAAGCACTTATTGCAACAACCCCACATCCAGTATTGTATAGTAAAATTTAGTTGAAAAGGCAGGACAGGACCAGGAACTCGATATAATAAAGAAACTATAGTAACTAATGTCACACTAGTCATTCCCAGGACGCTCATAATGCTAACGCATACTTGTTAAGTTGAAGCGTTGACGTCAATCACACACAATCCAATAGATTACAACATAGAAACACAAGATTAGGAGCAAGAGACTGAACAAACACATGCCCAAAAAAACATAACAGTTCTTTGAATTATATTTGCTGCAATAGAATCTACATCAGATGCAAAATCCCAAGAGTAAAATCCATAAATCTTAAGCTCACAATTTGCCCATTATCAATGTTTTACTGATAACCAAAAGATCAGAATCTTTACCTTCCTTCTTCCCGAAGAATGATATATATGTGAGAGAGGAACTTCAATTCGTCCAAAACACAAAATCAACAATTTGCTATTCATATTCAAACTGAACATCCACATGCAAATACTTTCGCATGAGACTAACAATCGACGTCGTGAAATTAGCCAGAACTTGACATTCTTCATGACTTTTAGCCTCTGACACAACACCATTAATAATCAACTTTCTAAGATTCGGGCACCGCTCCAATAGCCCTGCTACCCACTGTGAAAACAAATCGGTTATCACCGTCCATCCAAGTTCTAACATAATCACATTCTTCAGCTCAAACGACTGCTGCAAACTGTACTGAAGTGACCCCTCTTTTAAATCATAACACAAAGACAAATGAGTCAATTGAGGGAAACAAGTGGAAATAGTCTCCATATCAACCATTTCATCTTCATCATCAAACACAACACCCCATAGACGAAGCCCTCGTAACTTTGATGCTTTTGATATCATATTATGAAATTTCGTCCACATGATTGTGAAATTACTAACATCCACAACTTCAAGATTTTCAGTATTCTCACCAATATCGAGATGAATGACGCTGACATCATCAATTTTAAGAAGCTTTAAGGTCCCTTTGCCGGCAAGCTCAAAACACTCGAGAGTACAATCTTTAAGTTGTAACTTTTCAAGACTATCAGCCTCGAGCATAAACTTTTCTAAGCTTATGCCTTCAGCTGATAAATCTTTCAAAGATGCACTATTCAGTTCCATCGACGCCTGTGCATCTGACATCGCGATATCGAGGCTCAAAAGTGTCAAGCTCTCGACTTTAGGGCACGCTGTCAGCAAATAACTTAAATCTAAAGCGGAGATGCTGATGTGGCTTAAGGATAGTGATTTTAAACATGGGAAACGCTGATAACTTGGCTCGACACCACTAATAGTATTATGTGATAAGTTCAAAACTTCAAGCTTCTGCCGACCACATTTTTCAAGAATATTGATTGTGGGCGATGTTCTTACATTATAATGCAACTGCCTTAAGCTTTCTCGAGTGTACATGAGCCAAGCTATCACGGGGGCTGCTGAAAACTCATCTACGTCATCCATGATGATGGAAAGGCATTGGAGGCCAGTGGTTTGGAAGATTGTTTGAGTGATGAGGATTTCGAGTCTGCTTGTTGTGAGCTCATGATAAACGGGCCAGTCATTTGAGTTGAAGGAGAGTGTATGGAGGTGAACTCGCCAAGCTTCTCGCCATTTCCGACAAGTAGCTGATGCAATCACTACATCACGAGCAGAACTGAGGCGAGAAAGTATGTTACCAATGACCTCCACAGGAAGATGCTCCATCTTCTAGCAATCAAGAAATGAAAATGTGAAACTGTGAGTACTGTAAACATGAGTTAAATTTGATCCATAATCAATTCTTGTTTAAGTTCACGAAATATAATAAGAATAAACTACATAAATGTCTTAGCACTGCTAATGACGGTTAACTAATTCAGTTTGCAAAACGGACCAAATAAAGTTTCAATAAATGATTATGGATTTCTACAACTTTCAAAGACAGACGAACATAAATTTTGCCACGGATTCATTACACTGATTCAACATTTCAACATAGAAAATGAACCAAAACAATTGGATAAACACAGGCTTCAATCTTGCTCACGCACTTGCAGGACATCCTTTATATTATATCGCAGTTATCCAGTTTGCATATGAACTGAACTTAATACAAGGGAGTGTTTGGATGTGCATTTAATCCGATTATTGAATTGTGAAGCCCTCCCAATAATCAGTAAAAGTGTGAGCTTTTTGTTACTCAGTACTTAGGTTCAATACAATCACTACTCTACGGTAAATACAAAACTACCCAACTATCCCTGCATCATATTCTTAATATCGCAGTAATCACTTCAAAGACCTACATCCAAAAACACCCCTTAAATGAACAACACTTAAGTGACAATTAGGGGGTGTTGGTTTAAGCTTATTTTTTGCCTTAAGAGCTTATCTCATTTCGGCTTATATTTCATAAGCCCCAACTTTTTCTGGTTTATTTAGTAATTTGTGAGCTTATTATGATATAATAAGCTTAGATAAGCCAATAAAGTTCAAAATAAGCTGAAAAAATGGGGCTTCTGAAATATAAGACGAAATGAGATGACCTCATAAGTCATAAGCCCAAAAATAAGCAAACTCTTGCAAATAGCAAATTAAGCACATATATACAAATCAAGATTCAATACACTATCCACTTTAGAGTCTATGCAACTTATATTCCTATCAACCAAACACATCAATCCAATCAATTTCAACTACCAAACTCATTTCATAAAAGATCCAACATAGATTCAAGATATCATTATATCAACAACAACAAAAAACAATACTTTATGCATCAAACTAATGATTTAAACACTAATCTAATAAAACAAAACATACCCATCAATTTTTTTTGGCTAAAAAGGCATAAAAGAAAGTCAAACATACCAAAGAAGATGAATCTTGAAATCAAGATTAATGAGGCAATAGTAGTAGAAGAAGGGTTGTCATTGAAAGATGATGAAGGGTTAGATCGAATGTTGTTGTTGTTAAATAGTGTTGTTGTTGTTTGAGGAAGATGTAGGGATCGAATCTAAATGTTTGTAAGTGTGTGAGTGAATGGGTTGCACGTGAGAGTTACTATGAAGTTGTGGGTTCCTCGATCATTTATGTTATGGAGCATTTCTTGTTTGTGTTTATTATGTTTTTACATTAAAATGATTTAGTAGAATATACATGTGTCTCCTCGTGTTTGAGTTTTAAAAAATAACTCTTTCTGTTAATATGATTCACTAGACGAGTACCCGTGCATAACAACGGGATTTTATAGTGACAGATAATTTATTGATAAAAAAAATTTTATATATTATAAACGAAAAATAATAAAAGTTTGAAGATTTGGGAATTAAACATAATGTTTTGAAACCCGGTTCGACCCGGGTGGTTCAACCGGTTGAACCGTTCCGGTCGAAAAAGGGGTCGATTTAAACCGGGTCAACTTGCTAGGTTGGGTCGAAAACGGGTCAAATTAAACCGGGTCAATCCGCCGGGTTTGAAGTGTCTCGGGTCAACCCGGTTTGTGTTTTAAGCTGTTGTATTTAATTTGGTAGATATGTTTTTAATTGGTTGTACAATGTGAATAAATCATTGTGCTTTTAAGTAATGGATAATGTTTTGAAACC
>LBNU01034056.1:0-16057 GCA_014162995.1 Artemisia annua
ACCACGATAAACAATCGTTTTGTGGTTTGATCGTTCTATCTCTTTACTTGCATGTTTTACATATTGTGTTTAGTTTACATATTGTCTTTGAGTTGGTCAAAGTATTTCAATTCACATCTTAAAGTAAAACGTCAAGTATATCTTTGATTAAAACGGATAGTTTTCAAAAGATAATTAATGTAAAAAGCGGTAAACTATTCAACCCCCCTTCTAGTTTTCCACACACTCTTTCAAAAGAGACTCCTCTTCTTGGCTCCAAAATTTGCTCATTAATAGAATGAAAGTGTGTGTGAAACAATGTTGCAAAAAAAATTCTACAAGGCCGATTAATCACCGATATATAACTGGGTCAAACACATAGGTCAACCGTGGTCAATGGCGATCAACGGTGGTCACTAGTGGTCAAACTTTCCGGAAACCTATAAATCTTGCCGGAAGTACCCAAAACTCACTGTAAACTTATTTTGATCGATTATAGTAATTGTTTAAGTCTATTACAATTTGTTTTTTAGAAAATACCTTGCCGAAAATACCTAAAACTCACCGGAAATATACAAAACTTGCTGGAAATAACCAAAATTTATCAGTATTGTCAATCCGATTAATCACCGATTAATCCCGCGTAGACCAATTATAAGCTACAAGGTGGTCGACCGCCTGACTATCGATTCGCGATTTTTACAACCTTGATGTGAAATATAGGTTTTTATAGGGTAAAATTTGATTACTATTTNAAAAAATAAAAAAAAAAAAAAATAAAAAAAGAATGGCATCGGCTGGTTATTTTGGCGCAAGAGAGAATGGCGCCACCATAATAACCGTACGTTTTTCGGCTGGTGGGTTTGGCGCCAACTTTGGCACCACGGTACCTCCCCTCTTAGACAATTATAAGCTCTTATAAGTCTCTCTACAAGCCTCTCTTCAAACAATGTCAATATATCATTCTTGCTCATTTTCTTTTGCTTCATATTATTCATTTTTTCAGTCAAACGGCTTATCAAGACCAATTTTGATTTTTTTTAATTGTTTTTACTAATTTGGAATGCAAAAGTGAAAAATACACTAGTTTTGGTATCTGCTCTTTTCTTCTACCTACTTTACCAAATACTTATTTTGATTATTTGTGTTTAGAGAACCCAACAAATAGATAATCACTTGCAAATTACTACTTCACGCAACAGCTCACTACTAACTTGGTAAAATTGCTTCAAAAGTGGTAAAAAGAAAACAATTGTAGCTACAAAACATGGATAGAATTTGTGAATTTAAATCTAGTTGCAAACATAGTTGGTGGTCAAAGATTGTTGTTATTTAAAAAAATTAAAAAGAGTATAAAAATACATGAATCAGCCGAATGACATTGTGTTTCTCACACTATACCTTTTATTTAGGATTTAAGATCATTTGAGGACCAAACTTATTTTACATACAAAGGGATTAATCACCACCCTCCATCTTCCCTCCATCTTTATTTGATCTAATGGATGAAATTAATCCTAACAATTTAAAAAACCCACTTTCATCATTTTTTTTTTCAAATATTAATATTTTTCAAACCGTTAATCGTTAAGCGAAAAAAAATATACCGTTACGACGAGCATTTAATTATCTTTCTATAGATATGCATTGTGATATACTTTCGACAAAATTTTTTTTTTGTTTTTTTCACGTTTTTTTTCGTGGCCGAAAAATATCATATATGATATATCATATATGATATGTAATATCATATATGATATATCATATATGATATTGCATATCATATATGATATGTAATATCATATATGATATATCATATATGATATGTAATATCATATATGATATATCACATATGATATTTTTCGGCCACGAAAAAAAACGTGAAAAAAACGAATTTTTTTTTTTTGTCGAAAGTATATCACAATGCATATCTATAGAAAGATAATTAAATGCTCATCGCGATGGTATAATTACTTTCGCTTAACGATTAACGGTTTAAGAGATATTTAAATTATAAAAAATGGGTGAAATATTAAATGCTTTTAATCTCAACCATTGATTTCTTTTTAGATGAATGGTGGAGATGAGTCCCTTGGTATGTAAGAAAAGTTTGGTATTTAATATAACTCTACTCCTTATTTACTCCTTATTTAGTGACAAAAAAGGTTGAAAGAGAAAGAATGGAATCGTTGGCCGGTTCCGCTCCGTAGGCTTTGGTACTTGGTAGTGTTAACTAGTCTGTCGTATCCACGTGGCGTGTTCCTATTGGTTTTGATGATAACATAAATATGGAAATATGTGTCAGATTCTCACTTAACAAACAAACTCCACGCTGTACGCATCTTTCTTTCCTTGTATAACAAGTTTTTATTTTCATTTAATTCCGCGTTAGTCTTTGCAAGGAAGGTGACTATAGAATTCGAGTAACTTAGCTCACTCATTTTAGATTAAGATATACGAAATGTTACGAATTGATGTATACTTGGTCAATCTCATATTTATCATTCCAATGACATGCTACTCCCTCCGTCCCAATTTATTTGTCCACTTTTAATTTTCAAAGTCTTACTTTGTCAACTTTAACCTTAAATATGTATGTTTGTGTTATTTAATATTTGATGCAAAATATATAAATAAATTGAGTTTTACGTGTATTTTTAATTTGTATAATTTTCATCAAGTATTATATAACACAAATAAGAATATTTACGGTCAAAGTTGACAAAGAAAGACTTAAAAAGTCAAAACTGGACAAATAAATTGGGACGGAGGTAGTATTTTTTAGAGGTGCGTAGAAAACCAAAAAATTGAACTTAGTCGGATATATTGGGAACCAAAAACCAATGGTCCCAATTTTGTGTTTTGGGAAAACCTAAATTTAGGTTCGGTTTGGTTTTAGCATTAAAACCGACTGAAATATACTGAACCTACACTTAAATGCATGTAATCATTAAAACCAAACCGAAACGAAACGAATCATACATTAATATGGTTCGCTAAATTAACTAAGCCGCGTTGAGTAAATACTATTGTTTAGATTTCTTTTTGAAGGTGTCGTTTAGAACATATAAGACTATAAGGCTGGGCACAGTGGTGACCCGGGTCATCCCTGCCACATCAGCTTTTTCTATAGTGATCAGACATGACCAAGTTGCTACAGTCGATGACCGAGTTAATATTTATCACTGAAACTATAAAGACGGTGTTGTAAAAATCGGCCGTAATTTTGACCGATAGTTGTTTTTCTTTTTCACTCGACCGACATTTTACCTTTGTCCCATAGTGGTAGTAACCGACTTCAAAGTCGGTCGTCCCAAGCACTCGACCGATAATTTCAGTTCCAGTGTGTCTAGCCTAAAAGATTCTTTTAGGATTTTATTTTTTTTATTTTATTATTTTATTTTTTTTTTTTGTTCACTGGTTTTTATTGTCGTTGTCATTGTTGTGATGGATTAAGACACAAGCAATTATCTCGTATGATTCTTTTTTTTTTATTCACTGGTTTTTATTGTCGTTATTGTGATGGATTAAGACACAAGCAATTATCTCGTATGATTCTCCATGGTCATTTGTTTCTTGTTGTCATTATTACGTGTTTCACTTTCCTCAAATGTTGTTTGGATTGTTTCTTGAAACATGAAACAGTTATTTACGGTATAGTTTAAATTAACTTAGAAAAAAAAATCAAAACTTGCTAAATGAAACCGAAAACCAAACCCGAAATAAAACTGAAACAGAACAATTTCAAAAAGCACAATCCGAAAGATATATATTAAATCATGTGAAATATAAGTAGTAATATATGTGACAAAATAACTTGAAATAATGTTGAATATTATCATCAACAATCATTTTACCTCATTCATACATATGTACAAGTGTAACTTTCTTGTTATGCCTTGTCCAATACACATCTATGAGTCATTTTACCTCATTTATACATGATACATATGTATAAGTGAACACTTTTGTTTGTGCCTTGTCCAATACACATCTATAAGTTTCTCCGATTTAGCATTCCAAACTTCAAGAGTTCACTTAATGACATTCCTTGACGATGAACGATAGTAGTTAAATGTCTGTTTTTCACCTTTATGCCGCTCATATGGAAACTACTTTTCCATGTAAAAAATCGGGTATATAATACTAACAGACATCGCTCCATTTATATGGAGCAAAGATATCACTATATCAGTTAGCATTCGGATATCCAATTATCAACAACGTAATTATTAGCTGGAAATAACATATAGCAAATTTTAAAATACTTTAAAGTTTATAGTGAAAAAATCTACTGGTAGTTGAAAAAAGCCGTAAAAGAAAGAACTAAATAATTTAAGTTACATTAAACATTATTAGATCATTGTTAGTTTGTTACTACATTGAAAAAAATAAATAAATAAATAATAAAAAATAACTTCTATTAAAAATGTTTTTTTGCCAAAATAAGCATAATAATAATAATAATAATAATAATAATAATAATAATAATAATAATAATAATAATAATAATAATAATAATAATAATAATAATAATAATAATAATAATAATAAATAAATAAATAAATAAATAAATAAAATAATCAATTTGAATAATATGCAAGGGCGGAGATAGGAGGGGAGCAGGTTGGCATGTGCCCCCTTGCAAAAGAAAGTGGTAACATAAAAAATATCTTATTTGTGTAATGTGTTTTTCTAACGGACCGAATTGTAGTGTATTTTCTAAAAAATATCAAAGTTTTCCCATTCGATCATAACTTTCTGGCTCTGCCCTGATATGATTAAGCTTATTGATACGATGATGAAGCTTCAAATTACACAAACTCACAAACAACTCATCCAACAGAAGGCTGGAAGCTCCATGCTACATTGTAACATATCACCTTTGGTGGACCATTGATCTTTATAGACAGCAATTAATAAGACCAACAAAACCGTTGGTTTTGTTGGACCTTTTCATATATCGACATGCTACTGTGAAAAATCATTTAATACTAGCCCACCAACCACTCACTGACATGTAAAACATCATTATTCTGTTATAGAAGATGATTTGCATACGACTAAAGTTGTTAATAAACACCACTAAAGTTTTACCATGCATGTTTGTACTCTATGTTGTTTGGTTTTGTACAAGTTGCATCTAGATAGATTTAGGTGGTGTACAAATCATTTTGTTTCTTATTCAGAAATGATAACAGGCAGCAGTGAGCATTTAGCAGTAAACTTGATGATTATAGGTATATGCTTCAAGCTTTAAAATAAATAACACATGGAAAACAATGTCTCAAAATCATAGGATACCGGAGTCTCTACAACAAAATTTCGAGCACTTAAAATCAATAGTGGATAAAGAAACAGACTCATCAAGGCAAACCTACCCATCAACTCGCACACTGCATTGAATCAGACATTACAAAAAAATATGGTCTGTTTCTAACCTCTGCTGCCAAATTGTGATGTGGTCATGTTAACTATAACCCAAACAAATAGAGGGGACGGATACAAGCCAGCATTCAAATTTCCAGTTTTCTGTAGATATTAGAACATACCCCAACACACTAGAAGCGGACGATATCTTGGAGGCACTCATAGAAATGTGAAATATCAATTTTTTCTTTCCCCGAGTAGATTGCTTCAGCACTTGCACCAGATTCTCCTTGTGCCGCCATCTCGACGACCATATAAAGCCTCTTGATTGGCATCTAAAATACCATTACGAATTTGGTAACCATTAGCTCAGTTTTACATTTATGTTTACCAAAAACAATGTTTCTATATTTAGGATCTTACTAACAAGTCTTTTGTGCTAAAAAGTTTGGACAGAATTGTATTGTTGTTTTGTTAGCTTGTTAATTAATCAAGTGCTGAATAATCCTACAACTTACCTATAAATCCTTCAGATTTTTTGGTCTAAAAATTTAAATACTAATCTATATTTGTAGATTTGTGGTAATAGTAGCAAAATGTTAAACAGGTCATAAAACTTACATCATTCAAGGCCTCAGCTGCAGCATCAACATCATCTTCAGAGAACACATTGATTTGTTGCAATACCTGAAAAGACGGATTTTAACAGTAAATGGATGGAACAAAAAGTAGTACACTTGAAAGCACATAAGTATCAAATGTGCACTATGATGGATATGATAATCAGGATTAAAAATACCTTTTTAGCATCTTCAGTGTTTAATGTAGGAACATTGTAAGTGACTGAGAAAGCATCACAGATGCCAACATCACCCAGGAAACCAACCTGACTTGTTGTACCGATAACCAGCATATTTTTACCCTGAAAGTTACAATGATAACACAAACGATATAATATCTGATACGTTATCTTATTTTCAAAACCATATTATATTAAAGCAAAAATAAGGACCTTTGGAGGAAGGCGCTTTAGAAGGACCATCAATGTCTGAGAAATCAAGTTTGAAAAGCGAGGTCCAATGGCGACATATTCTATAAGTCTGCAACACAGAATAGGTTAATCAGCATCATATACAAATTTCACTTAAATCGAGTATGTTTGCATACAAGACATCAAGTGACATACCTTTCAATATCATCAAGCACAATAATGCTTAGTGTTGACTTGTAAGCATCCTCAAATACCTTGACAATTTGTGCACATTTACTGCTTTCGCTGAGACCAATCATCGCTTCAGCAGAAATCTACAATTCCAAAAGTTATAAAATCAATTTTATGAAAATAGGTCGATTTCACATAACTATATGCAGTGAATATATTGATCATATATGGAAAAACTTACAATCTTCACATAGGGGAAATCACTACCAATGCCAACAGTAGCTGCCATTGCAGTTTTACCACTGCCCAAGATGTAAAAAGATTAGGTTAACTGGGATGCAGCTTACACTTGTGTTAACTTTTTTTATCAAACTATGATTTACCTGCCACTTGGGCCTTCCAGAAGAACTGTGACAAGTGGACTACCTCTGCTAACTTTAACTTGCTCTGCTAATAACATAGTTCTTTTGAAGATATGATCGTGTCGCCGGCCACAATCAACTATTCCATTGAGTCTGCATCAATTAAAATGTAATTTAGAAAGGTAATTCCAATAAAAAATAAATAAATAAATTAAAATAATGCCTATAATATCAACAAAATCAAGGTGCTTTACCCACTAGTCAACCTTATTATCTATCAGAAAAGGTAAAACAAAGAGAGATGCAACAAAAAATTATTCATATGAAAGAACATCAGATCACGGAATCATACCTGCAACGTTCAAGGCTGTCCATTGAAGCACCAAATGCAGGAATAACTTCACTAAGAGCATTCAAAAAATCATCCATCGTGACTTTTATGCTCTCTTCGTCTACTGTTTTAGTAAGATCGTCGAGGCTTAGCTGCCGATTTAGAGCATAAGAAACCGCACTTTTCACAACACCTTCAAGTTCTGCTCCACTGTAGTTCTTTGTTCGTGCAGCTGTACTCAATCAAAATACAGATCATTAGGTTTACTATACTAAACACAGAACCCACCATTTTGATATTTCCAATAAGCATTTAGACTTAATCGAGTACTTGCTGGAAGTGATCACTAAATTGAAAGAAATACAGTTTGATCACTAAATTTATAAACTTTGCTATAACAACATCGTGAACCTTGAAAGGAATATTTATTGATTTTTTTGAAAGTAAGTTAGAGGAAACAGCTTACAATTGCATAAAATATAATTTTTCTAAAATCATAAGTATGAATCACAACATACCAAGCTCTTGCAAGTTGATATCTGGTGCTAGAAAAGAATTCTCTTTCATCTTATTTGTATGAATCTGAAGAATTTGTAGACGACCATTCTCATCAGGAAGGCTGATTTCCACTTGGACTTCCAAACGACCAGGCCTGAGCAAGCATTAAAGAAAATCTCTCAGCAAAAAAATTAATGTTAAAAACTAGCTAATGACAATCAAACCCCCAGTCCCCCACGAGAGATAACGAACTCACCTCAGAAGAGCTTCATCAAGCAAATCTTTTCTGTTTGTCATACCAATGAGCAACACATTATTCAGCGCTTCCACACCGTCTATCTAAAAAGCAGATTTTCCAAACTCAGTGTCTTATGGGATAGAGTAGCCTTTTCCAATATGCTAATTTTTAATTAATTTAAACGTCAAGAGTTTAGAAAGTTGATCCAACCTTTGTAAGAAGCTGATTGACAATGCTATCGTGCACTCCTGTGCCATCCCTAGTCGAACCTCTAGACTGAAAATGCAAATTGAAAACACAGGTTACAACAAAGCATTTATGATTATACTTAATATCGGGAAATGGACACAAATTAGGGAAAAAGTCAAATATGAAAGTATGGGAAGGACCCACCTTACAAATCGCATCAATTTCATCAAATATGATCACATGCAAGTCACTTTGATCCCCTGAAACAATTTGAATACATGTGCATAAAAATCGGGGAACGAAATTGTTTGGAAATCCAGATGCAAAATTATCCTACCTCGTGTTCTTTGATCTTGTTCAGCATCAGCAAATAAGTCCCTAACATTCTTCTCAGTCTCACCAACAAATTTACTCAGCACTTCAGGTCCATTTACAATCTAGTTTATAGAATCAACCAAAAGCTTTGTCAGCAGAAACAGTCACAAGTATAATGTAATATCATCTTACACAGTTTTTCAGCAAATGGATCTAAGAGCCAAATTTATAATTTCATCATTTGGCATTTAAAGATAATGTAGATTCAGTCCCATGATAATCACAGAGAAAACAGAATACAACATGCAAACTATATGAATGATAGGAATTAGCAATATGCTTCAAATATCTGATGTAACATAAGGTCAATGCATGCAAAGAGTACCTTTGGATCCTTTCCATTTAACATCTTTCCAATCTGGCGAGCCATTAGAGTCTTGCCAGTACCAGGGGGACCAAATAACAGCATTCCCTTAACATGCTTTATACCCAGTCTGATGCATACAGATTCCATTCCCATGATAAGAGTCAAGAAAGAAAGAGAAAATATCTATATATATGTATCACATAAATGCTATCTAGCAGAACAAATAGATATGACATTACTTGCTTGCCACGTGTGGAGGGAAAACCCTAGAAGCGAAAGCTCTCCTGAAAATATCTGCAAACTCATTGCTCAGGCCACCAATGCCAAGTGATTGAAGATTAAACTCCTTGTGCTTGAAAATGTTGCTGCTAGCAGCCTCACGCTGATTCACAATCTGCACATAAAGAATAACTTATTGCCATGGACCCTATCTCGTCTCATGAATGCTAGAAACAGCAGAGAAGGCTACAACACATGAAAATTTTATCAGCCCATTCATTTAGAAAATAGTACCTTTATTCCACTAGAGTTGGGGGCTTCAAACACAATGTATGAATCAGATGTAAGCATGCCTCTTTCAATGGCTGACTTGTCCTGCCCTTCCACACCAACCTGGCTGACTGTGAAGATATAACCGTTCCCATGATACTCAAAAGTTACCCTTTGTCCTGATGTCAAAATCTGCATTAAAGTAAGGCTTTATTTAAATCTTCTAACAGATAAATATTAAGCAAATATGAAAAACGATGACTGTACTGATCACGTCTTTGTATATTATCATTTCTGAGACACTTTGCAACCATATCCTAGTCTAAAGTGAGGAATAAATGATGCCTTGAATTCAGAAGTATGAAGTGCAGCTTTTATAATGTTGATTAATATTCAGAAAATATGCTAAGCATATTAGAAAATGTAAATGTCAAGCCAGCAAAAGAAACTGTTACACAGGATGCGCATAATAGAAATATAGATATTGATGTGGAGTAACCACCACCAAATGGTTAGTGGTATTGTGGTAAGGCACTTGACTTCCTCACAAGAAGTCAAGGATTCAAACCTCACTAGGTACATACTTAGGGGTGGCCAGGGACCAGGGTAGGGCCGGAAACAGTCACGGGGATACCCCCAGTTATAATGTTGAGTCAAAAGACTTGCCCTCCCCGGGTAACCTATGGTCTGATGACAGTAAGATATATAATCATAAATGAAGAATAAGTTTGGAGAGTGTTGGGTGACATCCACTCATCCACATAGAGGAAGATAAGGCATCTACCATCTCACTCAAAAACCATTGCAAAGAATATGATGTTAGTGAAGAGAAAGGCCAGACACAGTCATCATGCAGTAGTAAAGGAAGATGTCTGGTCACACAGGAGTTAGCCTAACTACAAGGTGCATCAAAAATCCTGGCTCCCCTCTTTAGACTTACTGTATTGTATTCCATTCTTTAGCCTACCTCATCTAGTTTGTTTGTTTACTGTTTATTCTATTCCTACTGAATTTCTACATCACACATCCGAAACTTTTCCTTTGTTATCCCTAAAAAATGGCTACATGCATACAAAGATGAAACTGATACAGTGTATCAAACTGCAGGCGGAGCAATGTGTTTTCGCTCTACAACTATTAATTTTAAATAATAACCAGCTGGTGTGTTGCTAAATCATTTTTTTGAGAAGCGAAGGGTGAAATGCTGAAACTAAAAATGTAAATATAGATAACATAGTTGTACCTGGTTTGCAAATCTTTTTCGTAGCTGCTGGGCTAAAAGAACAGCATCAACCTGCAAAATACAAAGTTACAATTCCAATGATGAAAAGCGCAATCACAAAGCAAGTAGTTGATATGCACGTTAACAACGAATAAGAACGAGAAATACCTGCTCTTCTTTATTCCCTTTCTTCACAAACTCCAACTCAAGTGTAAGCAACGCAATGTTGAAATCTTCAGGTGGAATAAACCTATAATGGTTCACACATGAATCATCCAAGAACCATCGAAAACTTATTCACTACACTAGAGTAAGCATAGCAACACATACCTGCTAACAGGTACCGAGTCGCCAGTAGAAACTCTAGCATGACGTCGCTGTATGGCATTTAGCCCGAGTTGTCCACTTTGTATGGTATTATACGCAGTTTGTTTCAGTTAAGTAAAACAACGAAATGCTTATATATAGATAACACCATAGTTGTCATAACACGCACACACACACATAAAGGATAACCTTAATGACTAGTAACATATCTTATAGATCCTAAGTCTTCAATGTAGAGGGTGCAAAATAAGAAAATAACGTAAAACACAATCTTCGCTAGAATTTGGGATTAGGCGTGGGAAAGTAGGTGCTTGACATAATTGTAAAAAACTAAAAAACATAACTAAACAAATCCAAACGCCACTTCTAGAAGGAATTTGGGATTACCGTAACTACGGGCAAAAGCGCAACTGCTTAATTCTAAAGGAATTTGGTCATCTTTTAGAAACTAAACAAATCCAAACGCCACTTCTAGAAGTACCTAAATTTTTAGCAGTGTACGGGCAACGAGCTTTTCTGAGCATTTACAATGCTTGTTTGGCAATAACGAGTGTTTATCATTTGGATTACGCCTAAAAACGCTCCTATCTAAATTCTAAAACACTAATAAAACAAGTACTTAAAATAATTACAGACAATATAACCTGAATTTATAAACACAAACAAATAAATATTAAAAAGGGTTAAAAGGATATGCAACGGATAAAACGAAGACGTCACCGACGAGAGCAAAAGCGAGATCAGATCCAGGTAGAGTGAATTGACGGAGATCGGAAGGTGAGCAATACGCGCAGTTTGTGTATGCTAGATCTTTCGCCGGTGTGTTTGTCACCGTCATCATCATCGATGATCCTGATCGGCCCGCCATTCTTTAATTCAATCAGATTCAATAATTAAATTGTTTGAAATGGATTATGGTTTGGTTTTTATTAGTATGTGATTATGAAATATTGTCAAGGTTCGGTTATGTAGGATCGGAAGTTGACGGGGTTAAGTAATTGTCGACAACAAAGAAATGTCCGTATCAACGGAACGAATTTTTTATTTATTTAATAGCTTATAGACCCGTTGACACCGGNATATATACTAGCTTATAGACCCGTTGACACCGGGTAATTTTTTAGAGAGATAGAGAAAATGAGATGTTAAGAAAAGTAAAACGTAAACATGTTCGATTAATATATGAAACAAAGAATGAGATAACCCGTCAATAATTGAATAAGCAATTGAGTTTATTACAATTAAATTAATAAACATCGACGCGTTGACGTGTCCAAAATTGCTTGTCTTGAATAGCAAATGATTGGTGCGAGCGCTACTCGATTTAATACCCAATGCCCATGCCGTGGACACATAAAATTTCATAGAATATGTAAGTAAAGGCATTTTCACTGATACTATAGTATAATTCAAAATTTGGAAAATAAAGCGAATACCTCTTGTAGTTTGATCATAGACGTTGCAGTACTTCTTTGTACACGACATTTGTTATAGTTATAGAGAGATTATTGTCTTGATCACAAATGAAAATTTTCAAATCTTTCTTGCTTTTTACTCGTGAAACAGCAATGTACATTTCTCCATGTGTGAAAAACGGAGAATTAACCCTTTTACCGGGGTGAATTAACCCTTTTACCAAAAAAAAAACGGATGCGGCAAGTACAAACCAACTTTTGAAAGCGATTGACCTTGGCTTTTGTTGATTGTCATGGAAAATGAAACTGAATTTGGATATTGTTTCCTAACAATCATAAGAGGCAAACGCTTATCTGGCGGAGTAATTCGCAACCTTGGTATGATAACTTGTTTTCCAAAGTTTGTCCCGTTAATGATTTGCGCTTGAATGAAATTTTGTGATAATTTAAGAACTTGCAATCTTGTCTCGTGATATAAAGCATTTGCTTGGTCTATATTTCGCAATCGGTACTCCCACTTTTAAAGCATTTGCTTGGTCTATATTTCGCAATCGGTACTCCCACTTGCAATCTTGTCTCGTGATATAAAGCATTTGCTTGGTCTATATTTCGCAATCGGTACTCCCACATTGCAAAACGGAGAATTAGCTTAGAGACCCGTTGACACCGGGTAATCTTTTAAAGAAATAGGTTAAATAAGATGATAAGAAAAGTAACAACGTAAACTTGTTCCATTTAAATTATGAAAGAAAGAATGAGACAATGCGTCAATTATCCGATAAACAATTTAGTTTGTTACAATTATACTAACAAACGTCCAAGCTTGAGGTCTCCAAAATTGATTGTCTTGAGTAGCAAAAGATGTGTGTGAGCGCCTATCGATTTACAACCCAATGTCCATGTCGTGCACACCTAATAGCCCATATATGGCGTGTGTATTTTACATACATTTTGAAGTTTTGATCATAGACCTTCAAGTACTTCTCTATTCACGACATTTGTTGTAGTTTTGGAGACATTACCATCCTAATCAAAAACGGCTGAAAAGTATAATGATAATGATAATAACAATAATAATAATAATAATAATAACAATAATAATATTCACTTTTAGTAAGTGAAGGGATTACTTGGTCATTGCTAATATCGTTTTACTTGACACCAAATATGTAGTGTGTTTCAAGTGATCTCTTCATTGTGTCACCTTCAAAAGCATAAAATTTCTTATAAACCTTATTAAAAAGATTTTTTAAACCAAACACTTACAAGAATTGTCTGCACCAAAAAAACACTTGGGAGAACCTAACAGTTTAAGAGATTATACTATTTATACATATGCACAAATGTAAAACATACATTAAAAAAGAGCCTTGGTTTATTTTAAAACCTTGGCAAGTGAAAAGAGTACTTTTAAAAAATGGCTTAACTAAAATCCTGTAAAATGGGTCAAAAGGGTCAAAAGCGAGCCAAAGTGTATTTTTTTGGTTCATACCAATTCCCAATTTTTCAGCATTCAAATAGATAAACCTCAATATAGAAGTACTGCAGTACTACAACGGTTATAAAAAATCACTATTGCTTACCTTGATCTAAATATGGCCGGAAACACTTAATTTGGATATCAACACATTTGCTATAGAATGAACTATTAAACTTCACTAAATCATACATATTCACATACGTCTTGACAACCAATAAACCCACACAGGGACATAGATTCAACACCCAACACTAACAATATTTGCACCACTAAGAGTCTTCATCGAGCGTTAATCACAATACTTATTAAACTTCATGTTTCCTTGCTGCATTGGAGAATAATAGGAAGTTAAATATCTTGAAGTTTTTCATGCTTCATGTGTTTGGGCACTCGTAATCCACCATAGTGCCTAACAAACGTACCACACATTTTAAGGAAGATAAGTAGCCATTAGTGATCTTCCTTGTGGCCACGGTGAATAACACCAAGACCAGCTATTGTGCTCAATTTTAGCCCAGTTTGTGGCCCTGTTAAGCCAATCTCTTAGTAAGTTCATGGCCCTCTCTTAGTATATGACAATTCATTTATCCCAAACAAATGGGTTTATATATACTCACTGTCATATGTAGTCCGATACAACTAACGAAACCCATCAAACCAAACTTCTGCGTATAACCACTTAATTTATTATACCCGTCAATTCAATAAATAGCAATGATGCATGTGCTAAGATTTTCCTCAATAATGGTCTGAGTTAACACGCATACTAAATCTGTTTTCTTTGTTATTTGTTGAAGTAAGTTTTGTTGAAAGTACAACAAAGTTATCAAAGAAAGCGTTAAAATTTATCTTCTGTCTATTGTATACACGCAGAACAAACACAAAAATGAAACAAAATTTTCCCAAAACAAAAAAATGGAAGCCACCACAGAGACATATATCGAAACCGAACTTCAGTAGAATATGGAAAGCTTAAAGCATGAAAGATCTCTAACGATAAGGGATTGCCTTGCCTTACCATCAATTTCAATGATAAGATAAGTATTAGCTTATATAAAAAAATTGATAGTAAGGAATCAAGGGGACTGAAACAGAGACATGTTCTGAAAAACCCAAGAAAAACCTCAAATGCACCATTGAAACTTCACTTTAATTGATTTGTCTTGAGCCTGGGAATGACAACTGACATAAACGACATTCTTTGGCGATCCTTTGCATTTAACTTGCATTTAAAATGACTTCCCTTCAAGGAGACGTGGAGCAAATAAAAAAAAATGTCTTTACCTTAATAGCCGCATTAACTTGGAAAATGTATAAAATAAACCAATCAAGATACCACGCTTAAGAATATTAGAAAGTTAAGCTTGAACGCACATGAGCATCAATTAAAGATTACCATTGATGAGGCAATAGACTCGAAGTGACTCATTAGTTTTCCAACATATTTGACAGTTTTTTGAAGTATAGATCATGGTTGAAAACCTTCTCAGCCTGCAAGTAATATCCAAACATTTATGCATTAGTACCGGTTCAGAAACCATGACAAAAATGGGTCGATTTAGATGATCTATTTTTTAGCGTGTAATATAGTTTAGCACAAAAAGGAAATATATTAGAAGTTGCAGAAGCTATATTTGTTATGTACTATACATTATAAATCATTTAAGCACTCCAAACAGATCCTATAAGTACTTTTAATAAGCACTCCAAAACAGCCATATAAGTAGCCTAAATATGCACGCCAAAACAGCCCTAAAAGTAGTTTATATAAGCATTGCAAATAGCCCCTATAGTTGGTTAAAATAAGCACTCCAAAACAGCTTAAATAGTAGTTTAAATAAGCACTCTAAAACACTCTTATAATTAGTTTAAATAAGCACTCCAAATAGCCTCCATATTGACACTCAATTAAACACTAAATATTAATGTTATGACTTCAAGTCACAATTGAAGTAATATAGATACCTGTAAAGTAACTCTGATCTCTTGCAAATAGCCTCCATATTGACACTCAATTAAACACTAAATATTAATGTTATGACTTCAAGTCACAATTGAAGTAATATAGATACCTGTAAAGTAACTCTGATCTCTTGCAAATAGCCTCCATATTGACACTAAATTAAACACTAAATATTACTGTTATGACTTCAAGTCACAATTGAAGTAATATAGATACCTGTAAAGTAACTCTGATCTCTTGCAAATAGCCTCCATATTGACACTGAATTAAACACTAAATATTACTGTTATGACTTCAAGTCACAATTGAAGTAATATAGATACCTGTAAAGTAACTCTGATCTCTTTCAA
>LBNU01034056.1:20528-31272 GCA_014162995.1 Artemisia annua
TGGATATTTTATTGATATGCTGAGTAATATGAATTACAGGATCAATGTAAGCCTGTTAATCATAATGATGAATTTACAAAACATCGAATTGTGATAAATTGCTCATACTATGAATGTTGAGATGCTATCCATAAAGATACATCAACTTTGAAAACGTGTTTTATCTTAATAACGATGAGTTTCTTTAAGAGGAGGAAAACCCTAGTGGTTTAAATCTTTGTGTAGAAATCATATGGATAATATTGTACACATATTTTATGCAAGTAAGATTATTAATCACACTTAAGCAATTAACTGTGATTGAATATTCTTTCCTATGCACATTAAATATATAAAGATTATAATTGTCATACTTAGTTTCATTTATATGAAATTTGACAATAATATCAATAACTACTTCTTGTGTGATTACTTTTGCGAGGACGATAAGTAATACGAAGGAGTTTTATGAACTCACATAATCTTTGAAAATGTACAAATTGCAAGAATCCGTTAATGGATATATGCATGCATCTAGGAGATGATTCTTATGTTTAATATTAAATCCAAGTTTGATTTATAATTAAATAAGATAGCTCCTAATTATTTCTGAAAGCTAGTGGGAGTATTATGTTTATTTTCTTAAATCATATATGTTGTATAACATATATGGAAGTAATATTTCATTCAAATTAAATGTTGAAGTTTAATTTAAATTTGAATGAAACTTCACTTAAAAGATTTAGAAAATAAGATATACAACCTTGGAATGTATGTTTATTGCTAATAAACATATGCGATAAATAAATTAATCTAATGGAACATGATATATCATTTGAAAAATGGATACATATCTTTTGGTNAGGAATATATTTTAATTTAGAATCATATTCCACAGCCTGGAGCTGCTCCCGATTCTATCAATATATATGGCAATTGTTGAGTAATTGTCGTTGCCAAACAAACTTGAGGTTTTGGTTTGCACTAAACAACTGTTCTAAGTTTACGGATGTTAAAAGGAGCATATTGTGGTTATATACAATAATGCTAGTTTAATTGAGATGACACTCATTCTAGTTATGGTATCCTTAATGATGACCATGTCAACTAGATGTGCTCAACTAAGAGCATAGTTGTATTATACATTAAAGAATAAGAATACTTTAACTTTGGAAGTGTAAAAGATGATTGACATAAATAGGTGGTTGAGGATGTCACGCACCTTATGGAATATTATGTCAATAACAAGATGTGTGTACCACATACAAGAAATTCATTTATTGAATTCTTGAAATAAGTATTCTCAAAATTCTGATAGATCAAAGTTAGTTGAAATTATACCCTGTCAACAAATATGATTGTCATGATTTGAGGCATAATTCATTAACTAGAATTATCATGCATTGATCTATTTAGTATTTGGATAAGGGATGTTAAACAATTATTATTTAAAATGAATTAAAGTACTTTGTATGTTTGTTTTCATTAATAATAGATTGTATCCTATATTTGCATGTTTAATCCATGAATAACTTATGTTATTCTAAATAGTCCGTTGTCAATCAATGATATGGGAATATCATTGAATTAAGACAAATCTGAGTTTTGGTAGAATATACTTAAGTATATTGATGCGTAGGACATGCCAAATTCACATGATATTCAATAAGAAGAATAAATTGAATATAGGACAGATCCCAANTGACAAACGAAACCCCAAGAAAGGGATTTGTGAGTAACCTTGAACATTACAAAGAGTTTGGTAAATCTATTGTGATTCAAGAACCTAGCTTTTCTCATTGAAACGCTTGTAATACGTGTGTACAAGAACGAAGGACTAACATACTTTTGTTAGTGATCTTTTCCCATTCGACTAAGGTGTAGTCGAATCCCTTAAACCCTAATTTAGGGTTTTACATGTTCTTGATACATTGATTTCTTGTTTTGCTAGAAATCACCAAGGTACGCATATTCTTTTATATTCGGTTAATTAAATTACAAGTATTATGATCTTTACTTCCGCTGCATGCTTTGATGATGTTACTTGATTATATAATTGTTATGATTATCAATTCCAACAGACAAGAATGAAAAAATGACTAATCTCATTTATTCAGCATAGACAAGAAAGAAAAAACACATGGAAAAAATACTTGATGAAGGGTAGGAGGAAAATAAGTGACAGTAATACCTAACTATTGTCCTACACTAACAGTAACCGGTGTCTTCATCAGTTACATTTGTTTATGTTCAGACTTCAAAGTTGTTAAGGAAAATTTCTTCTTTCTGAAATTTCTAATGATGGTTGCTTATGAAATTTGGAGATTTTGATGTTTTGCATATTTGCTCTTTTTAAAAAACCTAGTGAATCTTGATAAATGGTAATCTTGAGAGATGCAAAAACCTCAAATTGCAATGCTTCTCAATCTCGATGCATTTCCATGGAAGTTCATGAAATTCAAAATTTCAAATATATCTACAACAGGTTAACAAACAATTTTTTTTTTTTTTTTTTTTTTATTCGTTCGTTCGTTTTGTCGAAATGGGCCTATCTCATTCCGAGATTATTACATATGGTCATGTTCTTACTGATTTCAAAACCATACATATATACAAGGCAAAACTATAGTGATTGTATTGTGTTCGTTTCATTTAATACACCAACAGTATGAAATTTGATTAGTACTTCCAAATATCGTTTTTACGTTTAAAGTAACTTCAAAATAAAAATAAGAATTTAAAACATTATTTCAGATCCATGATACATTGTATATCGTCATTGTTAATGCACCTGTTTTCCCCCTTTGCAAGAAATTATACTTTTTAAGTCAATAGATTCAAGATTTTTTGGTTATGTTTTTCTGACTCTAAATTGAAAAACAAGAGTTATATTGTCATCTGTAATGCTGACGAGGTAAATTTCTTACTCAAGTTCGATTTGAATTATGTAATTCCTACTGACAAGTAAGAAACTTCATCACAACAATTTATCATGTATTATAATTATTGATAGGAAGAATATTTTTCTGTCAATTCCAAATGAAACTTTTAACATCATCGTACAAGATTTGTGCCTTTTTGGGATCAGCGGTCTCTACACCATGACAACTATCCTCATAAGACTTTCTTGTGACGTGCACACCATGATTTTCCAATATATTAGCGAATTCCTTTTGTCTATCAATCATTGGATCATTACCATTCATCCTGATCATACACATAGGAAGCCGTTTGATTATTTCATTGGAGGATTTGTGATGATCTTTCAACGGATTAGCATACTCATGGTCTCTGTCAGAACCTAATGGCAACGCGAAAGACCACATGAAATCTGTTGCTGTCAAAGGGATAACATGATCATTTATCCGTCTTAGTTCAGCGTCAGTACGTTCTACCCCGCCTAAAGAAGGTTGGTCCATTATAAGCCCTACGATCAAAATCGGATCAAGGTCAAGCTCAAGTGCACGTAAACCTGCGTGGTAAGTTAAATTTCCTCCTGCACTAGTTCCCATTAAGTAGACTTTAGAAAAGTCACCAAACTCATTCAACCACTCATCACAACCTTCGACATTCGACATCAACCCCTGATCACGAACCCATTGAATAGCGTCCACCCCATCATCATAGGCTGCAGGGAGACGATGTGTTGGGGCAAGGCGGTATTCGAGGGATATGACAAGGGCCGGACAGTGAGCGGATATGTTGGAACATGCATTATGCACACAAGCATCTGTTGCACTGCTGAAGACAAACCCGCCACCATGGAAGTAGATGATAATAGGAAGCTTTTGGGTTGGGGGTGAGACAGGGCGGTACAAGCGGAGAAAGGTGGTGTTGGTGGTGTTTAGTGGGATATCTTTAAAGAGGGTGAGTTCGGGAGTGTCCGGTGAGGATGGAAAGCCCGTGGGTCGGGTCACAGACCCATCAGGGTTTTGGGTGACATTGAAGATCTTGTAAAGATCAGATTGGGTCATATTGAAGATCTTGTATGGATCCGAATTGGAAGCCATTGTGGCTGATAAAAATAAAATGGAGATATACACACATATGCTATTTATAAACTTGGCACCTTAATGTTTAAACTTTAAACATATATTTCCACATCTATAATATTTGAATTTAACATTTTGTTATATTAAAATATGAACCGAAAGGAGCAGAATTGATGCTTTTGTCATGTAGAGCTGGCCGTTAGCTTCGTTGCTTCCAAGAGTGCTTAATCATACTATCAGGAAATCTAACCGAAAGGGAATAATTTGATATTAACCTACATCAGTGAGTACAAATCCAAAGGCATCATCTAAGTGCAAATCCAAAGCCTTCATCTAAGTGCCCCTAAGGTCCTTAGCAGATCCGTCACATGCTAATTTTTTGTCTGCTTACATGAAACTTTTTCCATTAAAAAACTTACTGTGAATCATATTTTTTCCATAGTACAGTATCAAATTTAGAAGTATAACAGTCCGGGCCATCGTAAAATGTAATAATGTATCTATGTCCCCCAAGAAGTACATCATTCTAGCCCATGAAGAATTCATGAAGATGGAAGCTCGCGTAAGATAAGTCTGTAATTCTGTATTCGTGTCTTGTTTTTCAATCGCCTGGCTAGGTTCCAAAAGTTACTTATCTTAACGTATGAAAATGCTATAGCCTCCTACTTATCCTCATACTTATCCTCCTACCACTTAGAAATGTGGTCCACTTTCTCACTTACCGATAGATGACTCACACGTAAGCAGTAGGAGGATAAGTAGGAAGATCGTTAAGAGGATATAGTATTTTTGACTTATTTATCTTATCAACTTTATATTACTTCCTTCATTTCAAAATAATTGTCTTCCCGATAAAAACACATAGTTTAAAAAAAGTATAATAATTATTGTTTACTCTTTTTTACTTTTAGACAATGATAGTTTTACCTCTAACTAATTAATTAATTCTTTTTTAAACTTTATAATAATAATTTCAAGAAGCGGTAATATGGTAAGCCCGATTAAACTTTTGTTTTTCTGGAACAAACCGATTAAACTTAAAAATAATCTATTTTTAATGAGAAATGATAAATAGGCTTAAAATAGACATGAATATAGGTCTAAAGATTTTATTGATCCATTATTCATCTATTCAAATACCAAGTTAACATTTTATATTATTCCAAATATGCCCATCCCAACTATCTTCCATTCTTCCTTGTTTCAAGTATTAAAATCTTTCTCCTTTTTAAATCTATTGTTGCTGCAATAACAATCCATACCATTGATGTCATTGGGAAAAGTACTTATCATTGATTTATTTATCATGGAGAAAAATATTATAGACGTCTGCTATAGTTATAGCATTGACATGATTTAGTAATAACAAGAATGGCGACGGCTGGCCGCGTTGCGGCCTGGCGGGTTTTGTTTTCGTTGTATTTTTTCATGAAAGGTACCTTACAAATCTAAACAACGCCAACCTGCGAATACGCATTCTTAACGACATGCATATTTACATTATCAATGTTACAAAATACAAAATAGGCTGATAAGCAACTTCTACAACCAAAACACTAAAACAGTAAAGGTTTGTGCTTTCTGAGCTCGCCAGTGCTTACACTACTCCAGGTAGGAAATGTTGCTTTTATTGCAGTACTGCAACAACTTTTTTCTAACGCAATTTACGTTAGCATATGTACTTACATTGTTCCGGTTATTACATTATTAACATTAGTAGCAGCTATTTGGTATAGTTAGCAGCTATTTGGTACAGTTATATGTCCGTTTTTACAAATCTCCGTTACAAAATATTTGTGGCTGGTTGTTTGTCCTATTCTTCAGACTGTTCGTTTGTCTTTTTTGTGCTTCTTGGTTACGCCTACAATCTCTGTAACCTTCATTGGTTGCTGCATATGTGAATATTGACAACGTAGAAGGATCTGCTACATACCTGTTTGACCCATTGGAGCTAAAATGCACAAAGTAATGCCAATAGCAGGAAACGCAAAAATAGGTTTCTTACAAATGAGTCTTGGTGGAGTTGCAGATGAAGCTGGCGACAGTGAGTTACATGTAAACCTAGCAGAAAATGAACCCTTTTTAGCCGTAGCAGGCTTGCAGAATAAATGCCTAAGTAGCCAATAAGATCACGATGCATATATGATTAAAAGCATTACCTGACAATATTTAATTCTATAACTGGCATTAGCTTCCTTAGAAGGGAATCAATAGCTTCTACCCTCCCTACCAGTCATCTATACAGTCAAGTTTCTGAACCAACACTATATACACATTCTAAGAACAGCAAAAACATACATTTCAACTTCTTCCACAATTTGAAACCATTACGACGCATATTAACATTCTTCAGTTTAACAAATTCGATGTACGTAGTCATCTATTATAGATTCTTGACATAAGTTTTTTGTTTTCATAAGAAGGCTTCTTTTCATGCATCATGAAATGCAACAGATAGGTAAATCATCGTACTTAAATCCAGTGGGATCCAAACTATATTAAAAAACATGATGCAGTCACGTAACGTGGTAAACCTATGCATTAAAGACACTACACGAATCAAGGCAGTGGCTCAACACAAAATTTCAGCAGAAAAAAGTACATAAGAATAAGACACGAAAAGTACTTTGGTGGCTTTTCGTGGATGCATCCGTGTATAAACGCGCTGCAGGCTGGCTGGCACCTATAATATTCAAAACAAACAAAAATTTTAAGATAAACATACGGCACATCTCATTAGAATACGGAAAGAAATTACGCTCGTCTGTAATAGAAGTCAATAAAGATTTAAACTTGGAAATAGCTTATAAAACTATTTTTTTGGTTTATGCGCCTACCAAAAATTCATATGCTAAAAAAGTGGCTTTTGAAAATTTTCAAATGTACATAAGCTCAAAAGGCCAGCAAGCACACTGAACCAAACACCTTAAATAAAAAGAAAAGTCAACGAAAGGAATGGGTCAATTTACCTTGAAACGCAGGCCGACGGGTGCTGCTATGATGCCGCGTACTGTTGGATGTTACCTTCAACAAAAGACAATGAAAGGAAATTAAATTTTACTTTGCAATTTTCAGAAGCCTACACAGTAAAATTGTGTGATGGTTACCAAATATTTAGAATTGTACGCTGACGTATGTTGATATGGTTACATTCGCGAAGTAACATTTAAATAGATATACTATTCAGTTTCTGTTTGTCTTTTTTTGGCAAAGCCTGCTCATCACTTTACATGAGTCAAATTTTTAAAGTCTATAGCGGGCCAAGAAGAACACACCTATTGGTGTACCTACGCAATGTTCTCTGTTTGATGGCGGTAATATACATTGAGGCCTCAACATGATCTGCCTGCTCCAGCTCTTCATGTCCTGACCTTATGTTGAGACGTTCAGTTATGTACGTATTCAAGAGAGAGGCTGCCTGCGGAAGTCATGAACTCGTATATTGTATGCGTTACACTTGTTCCTCCACTCTGAAAACAAACACAAAAGCTTAAGAATGCCTGATTTGCAAGATTGTTTAGATTGTCAATGACATGACAGTGAAGTACAATCAAGAATCTGTAAATATGGCTGCAGAAAGATTCGTTGTATATATTAAAATGACATGGGTTGACCCAATGTATCATATCGCAAGAGTAACATACAAATAAGCACCATAGCTAACATTATAGGTCCCGATCTTGATTACTTGCAAGCCGTGTTTTTCACCGAATAATGTTTCCACGGGTAGATGGAAGATATGAATGTCGCCTGCACCAAAGAACACAAAACCTTCACTAAGATTAGTGAAACCAACATATCCAAATGTTGAAAACTTAATTTTCAATGATATAACCAAATGTAAAAAAGAAACAGTATGCCTCTCTTTCTTTTACACCAAAGAAGAGTTCCGGGCACCTGTCGCAAAGAACAAAGACCTGTCGCAACAGGTTATAAGAGTTTTATGCAAGACATAAAGTTTTATGGTCTACTGGAAATAATTAATCATGGCAGCCAACATGAAGGAAATCTATGAAAGAATACCATTCTAAACCTGATTTGTTTTTACTTACAGCCAACTCATCATATGCCATCTAGCCGAATTTATTACCTCAATAGGCCAGTGAATATCGCATGTTGAGTGTTACAAATTACTTAAGGACTAACTGAGTGTTCAATTTACCATATATCTATATGTGGCGGTGGGTCATGGAGTACATGGGAAACATAGTTAAAAGTGAAAAATAGCACCTGTTCTTAACTTCATAACTGCACATTGGTAGGTGGAAACTGGGAACTACCGCTGCACACGGAGGTGTCCATCTCGCACTCCTAACAAAATTGAGGAAACAACATATTGTTAGTAGCCAACAATATCCTGTAAGAACATACACAGAAAAAATAGAAAGAAAAAGCTGTGTACAAATATCATAAACATATTCAAGCTACCGGCTTTCAGTGAGCAAATATCATAAACATATTCAAGCTTCATTAGCTTTAAAGGTTTTTTTTCGTGCTTTACCGTTTGTAGCAAAACTTTTCAGTTAACTCCGGCTCTGCTTTTGAATGTGTCTTCGGCATCTTAAGAGGCTCATTAGCGCACAAATAGACTCAAATAAACACCTACATTTTCAAACAGACCTGATTAAATTAATATCCAAAGATTAAGAAACTGATTTTGCAATTTACATATGTAGTCTAACAAAAGAATACTACTTTTATAGCAATAAGGCCAAAACCAAATAAGCCGCAAGCCCGACTACATAGGCCGAAACAAACACCCGTAATAAAGTAAAACTGTTAACCACACAGTAAAATCAATAAACCTTAAATAAAATTAAAACAAAAAATTACTTGCGAGCTGCAATCAATAAAGCAACTGGAACATCCAACTCGTCACCACCGGTCTGTCTTTCACCACAGCTGCCACATAGGTAATAACCCATCAACAATTAGAACACTACATTCACCTTCAATTATTAAACAGAAACCCACAAAATTAGTTGGAAAGCAAAAAATGAATCAACAACGAAACCCCATTTAGGGTTTTCAAAGAATCACACATACCAAAACCACGGCTAAACCATCCATCATCGCATACAACCTTGATCGTTCCACGCGACCACATCAAAACGGCCGTCGATTATCATCCCATAAATTTGGCTTATGATTACGGAAGTGATTATGATGTGGAGGGTTCTGGAAGTGTCAGGATGGGATAAATCTGTGAAAGAGTGAAAGGGAAAACTATTAAAATAGAATGGGCCAAGGCCGGGGTAAAAGAGGCTCCCAAAAATGGGCCAGAGCAGCCCGATAATTTTGGCGGGAAACTCGCTTAGCAAAACGACGTAGTTTGTGACGGGGTTTAATATATATTGATAATATTTCAAATAACTATTCATACCATTGATGTTTCAAGTTGATAAAATACTTGAAGTATGCAACTTAAACATTAAAATGACCTCTCCTTTTTTAATTTCAAGTACTAATTCATATATATGCTAAAGCAGGATCAACTCATTGATCTTGCATTCTTGTCAGAAAAACACGTTTGATTGTTAAAAATAAGATGTATGAGAGATGAATAATGAAGATGATAAAGTTTTCCCTCTTTTCATATGTGATGTAGTCACGTGATGCGCTGGAAAAGGAATTGATACTTTTATCATTTTTTTAAGTTATTTTTTTTTTCACTTTTAACAATTATTTGACTTTTTTTTTTTCAAAGATTCAATTGAAAACAAATGACATGAGTGATACAAATATAAAGGAAAAGTATAATTATGAGGTTCTATATGAATTTAAATTTTATAAAAAGATGAGTAGTAATAGTAAACTATATTAAGATTTTCTGAAAAGTTTTATAGAATGTTTGGTATAATTTTAATTGAAATGTTGGTTACATATTTATGTGATAACTAGTATTTGTTTAAAACTTAAGTTTTGTTTACTTGATATTTTTGTTGGTGTGTTAAATCAATAAAAGATAGTGTTTATTCCTTTATAATATTAGGCTAGGGTATTATTTTTATCATCTCGTAATGTAAGATTCTCGGTTTGATTTGGTTAAATTTGAGGTATTTAGTTTTCTTATTGGTTTGGAAAAAAGTTTTTATTTTTTATTTTTTATTATTATTATTTTTTACCTCATGCACAAATTTGTTTCTTTTACGGCTCGCCCCATAAAAAATTTTCTGCCACCCAACAGAAATATGCTAGCTCCGCACTTGATCATAAGAGGTAATATGCATTTGTAAGAAAGAGATTATAACCATTTTTTTAATTTGTGTTCGGGTTCTGGAAATGAAACCCATTGGATGTGGATGTTTCTGATTCCATAGATTTTTCAATGTTTCAAAGCCCTGGTTGACCCGATTACCGGTTATGTCACTAGTAGCAAGTTTTGAGGAAAAACTGGTTGTACCCCAGTATTCCCGGTTTAACCGGCAACTCAAACGGGTCAATTATAAAACTAGTTTTTAGAATATCGCATTTTGTACCATTGAAGTAAATGATATTGTTGGAACTAATTACTTTGATAATCTTGTAGACAAATGAAATTGTTTAAATAAGGCATTGTTCTACGTTACTCCAACTACCCAATGTGTATCTTTTACTCATTTTCATTATCACTCGATTCCTCTTGTTCATTACTCCTATATCTATCATCAATGAGCGTTCTTAGGGGCTTAAACAATTGCATTTTGAGTTTTCTTGAGGATTTTATGGGATTACGGGCGGAATGCTTTGTTTATTGACACCCTCATTATCTTTTTACTGATTTGTTTGGTGGC
>LBNU01034060.1:39746-54624 GCA_014162995.1 Artemisia annua
AAAAAAAAAAAAAAAAAAAAAAAAAAAAAAAAAAAAAAAATGAACTTGGTCACCCTTACTGGGGCACTGAATCGCCTGCAGGTCGCTGGAGAGAGAAAGCTGACGTGGCAGGAAAAAAAGGGGGGATTGACCCCCCTTACTGTGTCCAGCCTTAGTAGCTCATGATCTTATGATCTATCCCAGCAGCCCAATAACTAAATATCACTTCAGATTTTCAGTTCTTTTTCTAATTTATCAATTTAAGATTTGCCCATTTTCCTAATAAAGGGTAATCCTTTCACTTATTTAACATTTTAATGCTTTTTATTATTATTAAATTGGTGCTTTGCCTCATTTAGCTAATGAAAATATATTTTTTCCCAGACGGAAATCCTAAATACTTGATAGAAGGAATAGTAATAGTTGACATAGAAAAGTTGATAAGGTATAAGTTACACACGTTTGTTGGTGCACAAACACGATCAAATGATCAATGAAATGAGTAATGAGTATAAAGTAAAAAATGTCCGCACGGTGTTGCGGATTTATAAAAAATCTCACTTTTTCCGGTGTATGATATATAAATAGTATTCAGTATAGATTGTTTGTTGGTCATTGTAGATTTGTAGTTGATAGTGAAAATTATAACTTTGATTATAGAGATGTAAAATTTTGTTAACTAAACAATTTAAAATTGCTGACAGCCAATAAAACTATAAAAGTATGGCAAAATTTGGATATATTTGTACATAACTATATTTGTAGCCCATTCTAGCTAGTGGGTTAGACTAAGCTTTTGGATGGACGAATATTGGGCTTTTAAACTTTGTGATACAATTTATCCTAAACTCAAAGCACAAAAAGGATTCTTTGTTCTATTGCCAAAGCTTAAACTCAAGACCTTGCTTAGTGGGCGAATGATTTGGACATCCAAATAAGGACCATCTTGTGTTCAAATTTTCCTTAAGCTTTTATTTAATACTCACATTTCTTTTGGTAATCCTATCGATTATGATGCCGTTCAGTTATTTTACATATATGCAATATTAATTACATACTGGATTACTATATGGTGTGTTAGCTATTAGAAGTCGAGAAGTGTATTGGGCCAATTGTTCTATCATATAGTTTTGAGTTTTGACGAACACCCACCACTCATATAATTGAAATTTTCAAGTATTATAGTGGCTAAACTTGTGGTTAAAGTTTATATTGATACCCTCAAATTAGGTCAAGTATACTATTTATTACTTTAAATATTAAAGGTATCATATGAACTCTATACTAATTAATCATGTTACCCTTCAATTGTTTTTTCCGTTAGTTTAGAGTAACGGGCGTCAAGACAGGCATGTGATTTTTTATTTATTTATTTTTTTCCCCTTTTTTTTTGGGTAAAGGGGAGTAATCCTGCACCCTGATAAATATATTAGCCAAAAAAACTTTTAAGTACAATGGATATGGGTGAAGTCCCACATCTCAGCCCGTTACATAGGCTAAAAGCTTACATAACAAGATACTTCCTAATTTCTAAAACTAGAAATCAAACCACAACTCAAATGATAACATAAGAACAACGAACTAAATTACTTCCTAAGGCCTTGAAGCTTGCTACCATACATGGCATTAAAAGCATCCAAATTACCGGGAAGATCATACACCTGGTTCGCATAATCATCATAGTCATCATACTCTTGTTCAAACTCTTGCCCCCCACCAAAAAGATTAGCAGACTCATCAAATGGGTTGGCAACCTCGTCTTCAGAATCAGACACCACAATTTTTCCCACCTTTGAAAATGGGTTTCCCCTCTTAGTGGCAGAGGTCGACGGGATAGGATGACCATTATCATCCACAAGAGTTGCTCTACCATCAATAAGTAACTTTTCAAGCTTTCCAATTTTTTCAACAATAGGAGTAGAACCCTTACTCAACTCTTCCTCATTAACTTCCATAGTATTACCTGTCTTATTAGACTCATCCTTATTAACTTCAATTGTACTAGCTGTCTTACTAGACTTATCCGCATTAACTTCCATTGAACTACCAGCATCCACATCCTTGTTGTTATCATTAGACGGAGTACCAAAAGCATCCGCATCATCAATATTAAGGGCATCAAACTGATTAGATGTAGAAATCTTCGTGCCACTCGTACTAGGCACATCAGAAGTCCTCTTCTTAGTGCCATCCACCTTCTTAGGTTCAGTTGGAGTCTTCTTGGGTTGATACTGAAACTGCTTACCCACAACTGGTTTAGTAAACCCTCTATTACCCTGAGTTGTAGAACCACCTTGCTTACCTTTCTTTCTATTATTGACAGTCATGAAACCATCATTAACAGACTTAGTAGATTGAACTGGAGGTGCAACGACTTTAGGACAATCACTCAGAGTATGACCAAAGATCTTACAGTTATCACACCGAGGTGGTTTCCATTCGTACTCAACCCGAATCTTCTCAATAGTCGAACCCGAACCATCAAGTAATGGTATCTCAACAGTGAGGCTATCCCGAAGCACCTCATCCGACTTCACTTCTATCATGCATCTAGCAAAACTACTACGGCCCCACGATTCCTTGCACATTTGGCTTGTAAAAGCATCTAACCTTTTGGGCGTACCAATCAGTGTGGCAAGAAGACTGAGGCCATCATCAGAAAACATAGCAAGGGGAACATCATGGAACTTGACCCACACCGGGATGTTAGTCAAATCCTCTTTAAGTAGATTTGTGTTCAAAGTCCAAGGTTTAAGAATAATAGGAACATTTCTAATCAACCAAGGACCGTTTTCAAGCACATCATCAACACCTTTCTTCGAGGTGAACTTAAAGAAGAAGAAACCCTTTGCATTCATCATTACCTTTTGCACACCAAACTTTGCCCATGCATTGCGTACATAGTAATCCACAACAGGAAACGCAAGGCGTTGACCAAGGAAGTAACCGTAGAGGGTGTTCTCAAACCTCGTGTTCACCTCTTCCACTACTTTCATTGGAACTGAAAGGTCAACATCATCCTTCTTTTTGCTACATTCCAACCTCCGAAAATTAGACGCATTTTTCTGAGTTTCATTAGAAGTAGCACCCGCGTAAGTAACCGACTTCACTCCAGTACCACTGCAAAATCAACCTTGGGAGCATTAGGATCGCTCAAAGGAGGAGTATTTGTTGCATTAACTTCATTAGCAATAATCTCACTTTGAATTTTATCCATAGCTTCCTCAAAATTCTTATGCGCATTAGCAATCAACTGTTCCACATTAGGTTGAGCAACATTAGCCTGCGTATCAACACCAACTTGATCGACCAAGTTACGAGCATCCACATCCACGTTAATCTTCCCACCATCAATAACAGGACCAGCAGAATTAGACTTAGTAACATCAGTAGTATTCTTATTATTCAAGAATCCATTAGTAATCATCTCTCTATAAACCCACTAACACTAAAACAAATCAAACAGCCAAACCGAACAGCATGTATGCAAACAAGATGAAAAGTAAAAACCCTAATCGCTTAGGGTTTTGATTGTAATCGCCAAATCACTAACCAAGACCCATAATAATCGACCTTAAGATTAAACAATCGATTCAATGAAGATTATATGAATAAAACCGACTTAGGATCAGAGATAATGGAACGCTCACACAACCCTATAGTCGATTGAAAACCAAAACGATTTTACAAACCCTTACAAGACCGATTAACCAAGAATCCCAAGATCAAGTGATTTAAGCACCTAATATGATAAGTTTAATGAATAACACGAATGCTGGATCAATTAAACTTACAAATCAGACCAAAGATCACAAAGATCTGGTGGAAAATTGAAAAAAACGATTGAATGGGGGAAGGGTTTCAAAACCTTACAAAATTGTCCCTAGTTAACTCATATTCGAAAGCAAGTTATTCTTCATTTAAATCATCAACATCATATTCGAAATCATCATAACCATCATAATCTTCATACTCTCGGAGACTTGCATCATTAGTTCCTCCACCAGCATAATTCGGGTTATCCATATATAGAGCCTTATCATCATCAATATCCTCGACTTCATCATTATCTGAATTTTTCCGTTGCATTTCCATAGTAGTACTAGGTCCACTGACCAATGTCACATTAACCTCCTTTTGCATAGCAAGCGGCTTCCCATCATCACCTAATAGCACAAGCTTCCCATCAAGTATTTGACTAGATTATTAACATTTTTAACCAGAGATGTAGTACTTGGACTGCTGATAACATCAAATAGTACCCATATTTTAAGTGTTAATTTCCCCTAAATTGCTCATCTTTTATGTTAATATGTTAGAAAATATACTCTTATTTGTTTATATTTTGTTTTCAGGGCAAAAATGAACAAAGGAACGAAAAGACGCGGATTTGAAAGGTTTTATACGAAAATCATTGAAGTATGCGGATTCTGCACTAACTACGGCGTAGATGTTCCATCTACCTATGCCGTAGCACTGATCTATGAAGACTACGACGTAGCTCCAGCCATAACTACGACGTAATAGCACATCAAAGGGTTCTACGGAGTAGCCTCTCGCCACCTACGGCGCAGACCTCAAAATCAAGCAGTAGAGAACTTTCGAGGCCAAAGATGAAACTACGGCGTAGTCTCTATATAACTATGCCGTAGAAGTAACAGCTGAAGAAACTACGGCCGTAGCACTTGATCAAGCTACGGCGTAGATGATATTGACGAAGACTACAGCGTAGCCAACCCTAGAGCTACGCCGTAGCAAAGTCGGGCCTATAAATACCAACCCTAATTCCGAGTTTTTACACACTTTTTTCACCACACAGAAGTCAGGAGGAATTCAGGGAGCAAGAGGAACGAAGTTCTACCAGCATACAAGTCCATTCCAAGGGAAAATTCACACTATAATCATAAGTTTATTCATTCAATTCATTTATATTAATTCAATGTTTACATTTGTTATGTTAAACACTTGTTTTCATGCATTTATGAACATAAGTAGCTAAACACCTCTTGGTGTTAGCCTTATTATAAAATTGTTATTAATATGATTTAGTTTTCGCATATCTTTACTCGTTTTATTTGTATACTTTCTTAGCTAGTTTTAGGACACTTTATGCTTTAGAGGTATTGATATTTGGTAGTCCTTCGAGGGGAATGTGAGATGTGACCGTGCCCGCATTTCATTAAAAGGTGTGACTTGGTAATGGTTAAGATGAACCGTAGACACTTCCATTGCCATACATGTACGAATTGACCATAGGATCACCTACCAAATAGATGTGCTAAAGGAGTTAGAGGATAGGTGTACGTGACAACACATCCAGCTAGACTAGTCTAAGTTAGTAAAGTTGCTTAAAGACTCTTGCACTTCGCGTCAGCGAACTCTTTCAATCGATTTGGAAGAATAGAGTGAGGTGTCGGACAGGATAGGCGATTTGACCATCTGAGTCTATTGAATTGAACCCCCAGATAAAACGGTATGATGCATTATTAGAAAACTTGTCATGTTAATAACAAGAGTAGCAATTAGGTTAACACTACTTTCTCCTCTTGATTTCCCTTCGCTTGTTATTTGCTTATTTGTTATTTATTTTATTTATTTTAATTATTTCAATCATTATAAAATCCCTTTTTATTTAGTGACATTAAAACTTAGATATTTTTCGCCCCTTAGCTCTTGGGACGACCTCGGCTTTACCAACTAGCAAGGATTTTTGGTTGTAAATCAATGTGAGTAGCCCTACTTTCCCCACTTTCAGCTATCCTTTTTCTGCCTTCCACTTTCAAGAGCTAGACCAGACTTCCTTATCTGGCTTCCAGTCTACTAAGGGCAGCTGGCTCAGACACTGGCTTTGAGTTCGGACTTACTTCTATACCTCTCACGACCAAGTACACTGCCCGATAGTGCATAAGGTAGACCTTAGGTAGACGAGACTTTATAAATTTAAAACCTGGTCGGTAAATCCTGCATCAACTGCCAAATATATCAATAGGTGCACTCACATGTTTACCCTTGTTCCCATTACCTTCCTCTAGGCTCTCTTTATGCGAACTCGATGATTTACGACCTTCACCTTCCTCCTCATCTACCATAGATCTTAATAAATCAAACGGGTTCAATGTGGAAGGAACCGTATTATCATTTTTGTCATTAGTTCTTTCGTTCTCCTTGGTGCCTTAGGTTTATAAATGACCTGTGACTTTGAACCAATCTGAACCCCATAAACAACTTGCCTTGGCGTTTTCAGATTCTTAACAGCATCTAGCAAGTTTCTTAGGACACTCATTAAGAACATAACCAAATACTTTGTAACTTGAGCATCGTGGAGGTGTCCACTCGTACTCAATACGAATAATGTGTATAGTGTACCCTTTACCCTTGAATTTTGGAACCGCCACTACAAGGGAATGTTTCAAATCGGCATCAGCTCTTACCTCAATCATGGCTCGTGCATAACTCGACCTACCCAAAGACTCCATGCACATACTGGATGTGCAAGAATCTAGAATCAATAGGTGCCTAGTTTAGTTGCAATAGCACTCAAACCATCTTCCGTGAATGCAGTAATAGAAATATCATGAAGCTTGACCTAAACTGAAACATTAAGCACATTTTCCTTCATAATATTTGCATCCGGTGACCATTTTTCAAAATTAATGGCACGTTGTGAGCGTCCAAAACGCCATTAGAATTCATCATCGATTTAACAAGTCCAAACTTTCTCCAAGTATTCTTAACATAGTTCTCGACTACCGGGTACACTACAGGTTTGCCCAAAAAGAAACCATCAACCGTATTGCTAAACCTCTCATGAACAACATGAGCCGATTCCATCGAGACTGCTACATCTGCCCCATTACTAACCGGTGCTAGCAATGGACGAAAGTTTACTCTTTTCTTACTTGTTTCACCCTTAAACAACTTAGCATACGAACCCGATTCCTTATTATTTTCATTCAAACCAGGCCTTTTGTTATTAGTCGATGCATTAGTTGTTTCAGTTGAAGCAATACTTGGATCATTAGCCAACACAGAACTTACTTCGTTATGGACCACATCAGGAATAACACTCTTATTCAACTCTGAGCTAAAGACAGAGCTATTGTGTCCATATTAGCAGAATTGCCACCAGCTTCACTTTCAGTGTTAAGTTTCCCACTTGATTTATCCACCAGGTTCACCAACGGATCAGTGTCAACATGATGCTCTAAGTTCTAATTCCCGCTCATCGGACTACCAGGTTCCTTATTACCACTATTTTTGTCCATAGCAGTTGCATGAACCGAGGAACCTTGCTTCTCCTTTACACCCTTACCATTCCCTCTCCCTTTATGACTCAAAAACCCTTTCTCCATATCACATCATAAGCCCACCTTTAGCACAGACAGCCAAAACAAAACCCAAATCAAAAACCCAGAAGGAGCGATCCAGAAAACAAGAAGTACACGTTTAAACTTCAGTTAACAAGAAACCCTAGAAACCTAGGGTTTAATCAATAACGAATAGGAAATCAGTTGCCTTCCATGATGGTTAATAAATGCAACAATGAAAAGATTAAAGCTTGAAACAAAATCCTAGCGATCGTGGTAGGAACAAAAGAACAAACCCTTATCAGTTTTAGAAAACCCTAATCGCAAACCCAACTACCAATAACAATAAACGTTAATGATTAGGTGAGAAAACGATAAAGATTAACAAGGTTGAATTAGGGTTGTTTGTTATTCGTTGGTCGCCACAATCACCAAAGCCAAGGAGAGGTTAGTACTAACGGGGATAATTCACTTTGAACAAATATTAACTATATATTTTTTGCATGCGAATTGTCATGCAACTAATGCGAGTTCTTTCTTTATAATGATTATCTTTGGCCTTTGCAATTAAAAAAAACAGCCACTTAATGTATGATAACCTTACTAGTTAATTATCATTTACATATTCAGAAATGAATATATCAAGTTCTCCACCTTCTAATGATTTTCTTATTTATCTTTAAAGGTTATTAAGATCCCTTAGATAAATGTATTAAAGAAAGAGGAATAGGGACCAAATACCATTTGATTAGTGGACCTATTTAGTAACTTCAAGGTATGGGGTGATTGCATAATAATATGGGACAAAAGTGTCATGTTCAATTTGTCCAATCTTGTCCTCATCATATTATGCATAAAAAGGACCAGACTTACAATGTTGCCCCTTCATTGACTTGCGATTATATATCCTAACAAATGACTTGAAGGCTGCCCCTTCATTCAAGCAAGGTGGAAATGAAAACTCAACAAATGTATGTTAACTTCATAGTTCTAGTTATATTATGTAGGTAAAACAGTAGTACAGTACTATGAGATGTTAAAATGATTTCTTATATATGCTACTTAAACGTTTGTGCATATGATTTTCTAAGGTAATATCCATTGTTGAATCGCAAAACAAATCATTTAGAAGATATACTACAGTGTGTAAGTATAAGGTAAAGTCATAACATGACTTCTTGACAAGTTTGGGCAAATGTTCTGGTTCCCTTGCATTTACATCTACATGTGCTAATGCGTTGGGAATTTAGACATCTTCATCCATCATGTCTTCATCTCCATGTTTACATCATGTTAGTTGATCTCATGAAAAAGATCTTATCTCGAATAATGTAAGACATGAATAGACTTCGTAACGTACATCTAGTTCCTTTGTGTTAATCCAAGCAACAAATGAGTGACATTGACTCTAACACTTCGAAGAAATATATATCTAAATCAAATGCCACATTAAAGGACAAGTGGACAACCTCTTTGTTCATTGCTCATGCAAATTTTACAACTTGTAAATTGGTTAAGTGAGAAACTAAGAAATCAACACATGTGTTGCAGTAAGAAGCTAGGATCGAGCTTAAACTCCATGACGCCAAACAGTATAATACGTCTTTACTTGGATTTTTAGTAGAACAATAATGTCATTAAATTCGATAGAGTTGTTTAGTGATCTTTGTGAAGCTCGATCTATCCTATTGTAACTTTGTTTTCTAGCATCTTGATGGGTTTTATAATCTAATTTCCGCTTCCAAAAAAAAGTTGGTAGCAAATATTTCAAAGTGTGACAGTTAACTCGCCACATGTATGATGCTATTTTATGTGTACATGATTTGTTGATACGTACCTTTACATAGCACACACACATGGATACTTGACACCCACGTACATGAATTTTAGTTGGGCAAAATATTCTTATCTATGATGTAAAATAAAATTCAAAGCGTGTTATGTATAAGTTTGAAAAAATTATGGTTGACCAGAGTGTTTGGTCAAAATTGCTTAATTTGTTGTCGGGAGAGCAAGTAATAGAGCAATGATTGGGATGGCTAACTCGTATGCCTAATAATATGCCTAAACTTATGTGTCAGCATCCTATTGGGGACAGCAGGGGGACCCACTTCTTCACAAACCAATAATTTATTGCCACATCTATTAGGCACACAATTAGTCATATTTTTTAGGCTTCCCAATCATTTTCCCAAGTAATAAAAGCACATATATGAGTCATTGCCTTCCTGGTGAAGTAACAGTAGATCCAATTGTAAGTTGTTGACATTTGTTAGTGTCTTTTTGTAGTGTATAAGGTTGACATTTATAATTTCTTTGTGTTTTTCATCTTTTTTTTATTATTTGGCCAAACAACTTGGATGTGTTGTAACGGTTGGTTTAATAACTATTTATATAAGTCAAAATTTCAGTTTGATAACATGATACTCCGTATCAATTAATTACTAATGTGCATGTAACTAGTTAATTATAAAAACGCTGACAAAGGGAGATTAACGTAAAATAGTGTCTTAAAGTAAGAAGAATAAGAAGCGATCATGATCGTTACATTTATCTATGATGATGTGATCTGCTTTAAGAAAATCAATGACACTATTGTAATAAACTTACAATTTAGGGGCATTGTGTACCTTGTTAAGAAAAATTATTTATGACTAAACTGATATGTCCGGATTTCTAGCCATTGAATGTTAAATTACAAGACGTAGAATTCAGCATTTCCCGTTTCCACCGTAGGCTTTTTGAATAACTTATTTACAACTATAGAGTAAGGATCAAATGAGAAATATAATTAAGATGAGAAGAATGAGAAGAAACCACAACCACAAATATTAGATGCACTCACAAAAATAGATGCATCTCCCTATTATTTATCTTTCTTTGTTTAAAATATGTGGCCACAATTGTTTCTCACTCTTCTCATTTAACTTCTCACTAGATCCATACTCACTACAACTATATTATAATTAGTTTATTTTGATACACATAAATACGATACAGATGTTCCGAAATTGAAACGCAATTGTTTTATTTAATACACGACAAATAGAAACTACTAAACTATTAGTACATATATATAAACTTGAAAACGTTTCACATAATCAATAGCCATGATACACCGTTCTATGTTATAAAACTGATACACCATGTGTCATTCTTAGTATCAAAATGATACATAACTACTGTGACAAGCATGATCTACGAAGAAAATTAACGTGATACACGCGAAACATATCAAAAACAATCTAATACATAAGTTCATCTAAAGAAATTGTTACAAACTAATAAATCATCTCATTTGCATCAATTCATCTACCACAAGTGTTATTGCTGAAGGGTGTGGTTGTCACTAACGTGTTGGTTCTCGATGCAAGCCTAGGAGATCCCCAGGAGTTTGAGAAGACGAACAAGTATAACATAATTGACCCTCAAAATGAACTTCTATCTGAATGACATAAAAAAAGTTAGCGGTGGGCTATGAAATGTACATAAAATAAAACACAAAACCTGAATAGTAAATATAGCCTATAACATCCCACTATATCAAAGGGCTTTGGTTCAGTTGGTGCCCACCTAGTAGATTAGATAGAGATTTCTTGGGGAGGTTCGTCGGAAACCAATAAAATATCTTGGATTGCTTGGAACCTTGCCATGCTCTCTAAATGGTAGTGGCGATTCCACACGGAAGTAACTTCACTTTGGAGATTGACAATTATATCTGTTCAGGGTAATCTTGGAGGTCTTGGACCAACCGAGTCTAATGTTTCAAGGCTAACACCTAGTCCATGGAAATCAGTTATAGTCCATGGAAATCAGTTAAAAGGGCATAGCCTATAGAGTAAAACTTCTCTCTCTCCCAATGGAGATTTCAGGCCGCCGCCCCTTCTAATTTTCCGGCCATAATCCTTATCTTTTCGTTATCTCTACCCTATTAGGGTATGCAAGACGAATGGTTTGGGTTGTGTTTTCATCTAAGGGGTGGCGGTCAATGATTCATATTGTTCTATATTCAAGAAATCTCCATTGTTATTGTCTGGTCGATTAAGGTTAACCATCGGTTTGGTTTTCTTCTTAATCGTTCCTGGGTATACATGATGAACATCGTTTATTCCTACCCTTTTGGGGATCGTCATGTGGTTTTTGATGTGCTATAACTGCGAAACCCTTTCTAGGGTTTCTTATATGTATCATGTTTGGTGTCTGATCTGTGGTGTACTTGGCTGAGGCTGATGCGTTATTTTATGGAACCCTAATTTTTAAGGTTTCGCTGTATTGTTCCTCGCTGGTATGTGTGATCGATGGCATGTTCCTGATGGATTTTATGAATGTACGTGGGTTTATGAGAGAGTGGTATTTGTTGATACTCGATTGATTGTTAGGGTTTCGGTAACCCTATGTTTTGTTCATTCTGGATCCTGCGTAAATGGGTATTACATGGTGGATCTGGATTGATGTGGTTGTGTGTAGGTTAGGATTTGGTTAAATCCTATTTCTCGGTTATGGCAGATTGTTGTCGTGTGAATGAATCCTTAATTTCTAGGGTTTGTTTTCCTATTACTGCTATAATGTGGGTGTATTGCAACTGATCGGTTTATACATGAATATTCCTGGTGTGGTGGTGTTCATGTGTTAGTTGCATTCGGTGCTGCTGCTAATCGGCTTGGAAGTTTTTTGTAGAGTTTTTATCCAAAAACTCCAGCGATCGTTGTTGGAAGTTAGGTTGAAAACCCTATTGTATGTACGAGTCCTTTGGAATCACAAGTTTGGTTTGTAATGATGTATTCTGCACGTTTAGACTTGGTGGTTGGGACTTGTGTATTGTCGTTGAGCAGGTGGGTTGGGTGCTTGCATGTTTCCTACTCTCCTGATTTGATCCCTTCGTGTAAGTTCATCTACTTGTTTACAGCCAAATTTAGACCTATCTGTATGACCATGAAGATGATTTGGATGTCCATGATGACTTTGAGACTCAAGTAGTTCTACACTTGTAGTACTAGCTTTATAAAAGTTTTATTTTAGCTTTTTGTTGTCATTGGTGTAAGTATGTATGTTAGTTATAAGGATGGCCTGTCATCCTTATATTGGTAGTTAAAAGAATGGCATGTCATTCTTATATAGTGGTTAGGTAAGTGTCCTAAGGGACTATGGCGAGGGAAATCACCCTCGTCTTTTGTACTTCAATGTTTTTTGGTTAACATATTTTACCAGGGTGCAGGATTACTCCCCTTTACCTAAAAAAAAGCCTTCAAAATAACCCCTCTTGCATGAACATTAATCTACATTGGTGTTCGTAAAGAAAGTTGGAAACGGTTCATCATGTTTATTCGGGGATGACACTGTGTATATGGGGTACATAATTTTAAATCTATGTTTCCCAGATTATACTCACTTGAGTCACAAATATCTTGTAAAGTGAGTGATAGGTGCATTGGGCCTTTTTCTTTTAACTGGGCATAGAGGCGTCTTCAAAGGAATGGCCCAGAACTTGTTCAATATAACTCTTTGGTAGACTTGATTAGAGAATTCTTTCCTTCATCATCCCATGACCATTGGGAGTGTTCTTTGGATGCATCTAAAGTCTACCAGGTTTGATACATGAGGAAGAAAATTGATGATTTTCTTTTGTGTTCGAATGATGATGTGGTTCGATAGAACAACACATACCGATAAATGTCAACATTCACTCGTGGCGTCTCTCTAATGACCGCCTTCCTACAAGGTGTAATCTTGATGTGCATGGGATTGATCTAGATTTGACTCGGTGTCCATTATGTGATCAAGGTCTTGAAGATGCTCAACAACTTTTTTGTGGATTGTTTGGTGGCTTCCAACCTATGGTCCTCGGTCAAAGAATAGTGGCGGTTGCCTGACTACCCAAAGTCATTGTTTGATCTTTTATCATGGGAGGATTCAGTCAATTTTAACTATATTACCATGACATTTTTCGACGCGGTTGTCCAAACTACGTTTTGGTTCATATGGAGATATAGTAACCGCGTTTGTTTCTACCTAAAGCCTCCTAGAAAAGATATCCTTGTTTAGGAGATTAAAATACTTTCTCATTTGGTTTCTAAATAGGAATAGGAAAATAAAATCCAATTGGATTGATGACCCGATCAAAGCTTGTACAATCTCCATGTAATATTTTTCGCTAGCTTCTTACTAATGTGTTGTTTTTAATGCAAAGTCGTTCAAAATAAATAAATAAATAAATAAATAAATAAAATGGTACCCACCCTAGAAAAACCCATGGGCCCACTAAAGACATTTGGTGGATAAAATATTTAGGGTTTGAGTCACGGCTCGTGCTCACTCCAGTTGGTACCTCACTGGGCCAGGAGAGTTGCAGGAACTATTCTTTATGGGGTGGATAATGGCTAGTGCCAAAGGCATCCGAGGTCAGGGCGTTATCGCCAATTCACACCTTTTGATGGATATATATGAAAATATGTTTGTTGATAAATTGGCAAAACTAAATAATTAATTGTCAGTTAATCAGAATTGAAACATACTCATTCCAATAAGAAAAAGAAAAAAATAGATAAGAAATTTCATGTTTAATTAGACTATTTGATCGGAGAAAACAAGCTAGTCTTTTCACGCAGATGTCTACGGATGTATTCCCATTATCGTTTCCGATACATTCCCTGACCACCCTAAATTTGTACGTTATGAGATTTTAACCTTTAAGCTATTCTGGAAAAAATTTATTATAAATAAGACATACAAATACATTGAGTGCAATTTCTGCATGAATAAAAGCCCCAATAGGCGAAAACATTAAGGAACTCAATACAACATGTATTGAGAAAAAACTATCAATCACACTGATTATTTGATGTGGATAATTGATGTTAGACGCAACTACATACTCTCCATCCCCGACCTTGTGGTGGTGAACGAAAGCGTAAAAACCCACTTGGGCAACGACTTAGTTTTTCTTAGATCTTTCTTTAGTGACTTCAGACGATGGATTTGATCTTTTGTCTTTGGCATGGAATCCACAAACGAACTTAAACGTTGCATGGCGAGATCAAGGGTTTCTTTAGACATATTTGCAAAGCAAACCCTAAACCAACCAGGTTCGCTACAATGACAAGATGAACCGGGAGAAATGTTCAACCCTACTTCATACACAATCTTCTTCCATAACTCCATTTCCCCTTCAAATGTTTGTGAGCTCAAAAGGCCTCTCATATCAACCCAACTAAATAAACCGGCATTGCTTTTTAGACATTTGATACTGCTTTTTTGTAGGGCTTTTTCGAGCATTTCATGCCTTTGTTTAAGCCTTCTTCGATTCTCTGATAGATAATTTTTTGTAAACTTTTTATCAGATAGAATTTGTGATAGTAAGTACTGTGTTTGAGATGAAATTAACCCGAAGCTAGACATTTTTGTTGCGGCTGAGACCACGACTTTATCGTTGGAGTAAATGGCTCCAATTCGGAAACCTGGTAAACCAAGATCCTTGGAAAGGCTATAGACAATGTGAACTCGTTTCCCGACATCCGTGTTGATTAGATCTTTGTTTTTTAGGACCTCCATGATGCTAATGAAGCCAGGAGAAGAAAAAACCGTACCAGAATAAA